>JAPYZB010000214.1:0-25748 GCA_030522745.1 Eupelmus kiefferi | reverse complement strand
ACGGGCGACTTTTAAATATAGAAAGAACTTGCTTCAATAAACAATGACTCTGAATCTCAATTAGGAAAATTGTATGTTCCTTTCCTCTTGGTATACCTACGTATAAGAGCGTTGATACCTAATCCATTAAAGAAATAATGATTTGATTAATTAAAACTTTTTAAATTAAAATGAATTTTTTTCGTGTAATAATTTTTATTTTTAAATAGAACACCGTATATCATTCGCCTATCTTACGTGCAAGTATGTGTCAAAGTGAATCAGGAACGCTTTATCTAATGTGAATTAATAGATATACTCTCTGTAGTAATGATCTTTTAATTCACATTCTTTTTTTTCTTGAGACAATAGTATATAGATCAGTTCGTATGCTACGTAGTTGGTGTTCTCTCTCGAGGATAGGAAAGTAAGAGGAGCTATATTTCGTGCCTCCCCCTTACCTACTGGGAATTTGATGATTGATGAAGTTTAGTCTTCTCCATCCTTTGTAATTTTCATGCATTAAGTTTTCACGTGATTTTTTACCTTGTCCTTTTTATTAAATGGACTTATGAATTAATTTTTATTTATTTATCATGAGTTAGGTATAAATTTAGCTAGAAATTTCATAAATCACACCCTATATAAAATTCACAACGTATTTTGTGGGGCAGGCACTCTTCATAAATAATTCTTGAAACTGTGGATTATTTTTTAAACAAATCCCCGTTCACCGTTATCCTACCGTTCATACACAATATCCTCTTCGGGGGAAAGAGCGCGAAGAAAAGAGTTTTCATTCGCTGTAAAAGGTCGTCTCCGATCCTTCGTGGAAAAGACAAGCTTCATAAAAGCTACGGATATCCCTCAGAAAAAACTAAAAAAGCACCTCTGCAGTTGGATTTTTCCCATCGTCAAAAAGAAGCCGAAGAACTGTCGGAGGCTGTAGAAGAAGAAGACGCAAAAGAGAGCAGGTGGAAAAAAGAGGCAAAAATACCAAGTAAGAAAAAAAGAGAAAGAGAAACAGGCAGCATCTCAGATGCAGCAGCGTCGTTGGCTGCCTCAGCGCCAACACCTTCGACTACATAAGGAAAGAGAGACATGCGAAGAGAGAGAGAGAGAGAGAGAGAGAGAGAGATAAAGAGAAAGATCGCGAGAGAAGGAGAGACAGCTAGGTGAGCGCGCATTCGAGACGAGCGGGCGTTTTCGCAGCTCGTTTAACATTCAGCGCGTGCAGCTCGCGCGAGCGCGGCACGCTTCGCCGAGTATCTCTCTCTCTCCCTCTCTCACCCGCTCTCTCTCTCTCTCTCTCTCTCTCTCTCTCTGTCTCTCTCTCTCTCTCTCTCTCTCTCTTTCTCTCTCTCTCTCTCTCTTTCTCCTTGCAAAGTGCGGAGAGCCGGAACGAGGGTAGCGCGACGGGCCAAAGCTGCTGCTCCCCCTCTATTTTTCACCTCCTCTCACGCCTATCTCATTCATTCTCTCTTGCTCTCTCTCTCTCTCACTCTCTCTCTCTCTCTCTCACACTCTCCCGCGAGCGAGCTCTGCCCCCCTTTCTTATGAGCTGGCTCGCTTTCTTTCCTCTCACCCCTCTCCCCTTTTTTCTATCGCTTTTTTTCTTTTGTTCTTCCTCTCTCGCTGCCTGGACAAAAAATAAGCGAGCGCTTAAAAACGGACGGACCGAGGATTCGCGCTCTAGCCCCGGAAAAACGCGCTAGTTTTAAAGCGACGCGGATGATTTTCTTTTTTTTCAGAAGGAAGAGGTAGAGAGTCAGTTTTTGTGCGCGCGAGATTATGAATGGAGAATATTTTTTGGTCCGGCTGAAGTGGGTAATTGTCGGGATGATATGCGTTTTGTGCGGCGAGATAAATATGTTTTGTTTTTGCGGATTTTGTTCGAACGCATTTATTCAAAATAATGTACACGACATAATATTTATAAGAAAAATATTTCTGTTGCTTTCACTTGAAAGATAAATGAAATTTATTTTTCGGTTTGTGATATGTCTGACTCAAATCGAATTTTTCTACTTCAATTCACGCAGCTGTGCTTAAGAAGAGATAATATCAGAGAACCCTGTATTCTTTCAAGTTTTTCAGGAATTAAGAGGCTTACCATCATTTTTCTCTCAATCTTTTTACTTGTCACCTCAAATATTTCTTGGAACCAGAGAACATTGTGTTTTTAGCCGATTGTTGGATTAACCGGGAATCCTTCCCCTATTCTGAAAGCTTAACGAGCTCTCTTCTCAGCCGTCCCCTCTATCGTCATCAAACACAATAATCAAGCTTCAAATGAAATCTTTCTTCGGCTAATACTTTTAAAAACGACCACCCGCCTTTCATCCAGCTTTTATCCAGCCGCGCTCCTGGCCATTTTGTACAACTTAAAAAAAAAGAAAAGAAAACCGCTCGTACCCGCGAAAAGAAAAAGGAACTGCTGGGGCGAGGATAAGATTTATCAAAGATTTATCGTTTCTCCGTAGCGATGAGACGCGCTCGCGCACCAGGAGTTCGCCACGGCTTACGGTACCCCCTCCCCCCTCTCTCTCACTCACTCTCTTTCTCTTTCCCCTACTCCTCTGGTATAACGATCCGCGGAAACGCTAACATGGATGGATGAGCGCGCGAGCGCCGGCCGAGGTATTATACTTAAAGACTGCCGGCCGACTGGCCTCGAATACTCAGCGCCAGCGGCGGATCATCCGGATGCAGGGGGACGAGACGAAAAAAGAGAGAGAGAGAGAGGAGGGGAGAGAGATGGAGAGATCGACGAATCCTGAAAAGAATATCGAGGATGCCGATATCTGCGATGGCAAGCTTTAAAGTTTTCCGTCTCAACCTACTCCCCCTGGCTTTGCTCTCTTCTTTCTCGTGGAAAGCTTTTTTTTCTCAAGGTATTAACGTTTTCTGCGGTAGGATGCGCGATGAACGCTGCAGTAGAAAGAATGCAAAATTTTTATTAAACTGTTTTTTATACGTGTGCATAAATATAAAATGAAAGAAAATAAAATTTTAAATAATTTGAGGATGAATAATTTCAGGAAAACGTATTTCATATTTATCTGCATATTATGATTTTCTAAAAATTTTTCATTTCTTTTAATATTTTCATTTTCAGCATTGTATATATAAAAAGTAAATAGAAACAAACGCAATATCAATAAATTTCATTTTTGTCTCAGTAATATGCAATTTATTCATTTTTAATTTCGATATTATACCAAGTAAATTAATATCGATTTTAACAAAATTTCATTAAACAAAAATAAAATTGTAGCATTTATACATTTTTTTTGCTTTCAAATAAATATATAGCTGCGATACAAAATAATTCTTGTTCCCAGAAGCTGTTTATTAATAACGAACTCATCGCTTAAGATGCTCCTTAACCACTCGCATAATAATCCAGGTATATTCTCGGAAAATCAGCATTAAAAAAAAAAAGAAAAAAAAATAAAAACTCGAAATACACCATATTTTTTCTACGAGAAATTTCTCGCTCCAATTCCGTAGTTCCCTCCAACTCTTGAATATCTCAGAGACTTGCATTCGCTTATCCAGCCTCTCCATCAAACCACCACTGCACCAGCTGTTAATAATAATTTTCCGCGTACTGGTCGCTTTCCTCCCCCGGCAAATCATCAAATTTTAATCGCGATAAACCTCGGCCAGTCGCACACTTCCAAAATCGTATTAATCGAAAGCGGCGGCAGCGTGCGCGCTCGCTCACTTCGAAGATAAATTGTAAAAACCATTACGCAGCCGTTCACCGGAATAGCGGGCGAGTGTCGTTAAATAAGCGCGCTCTCGCGCCACAGCCAGAGCGGCCTCGGTAATGATTGCGCGGCTTTTCCATACTTCATCGTAATGACGTCGATTTCCGAGGGAGCGCGAGTCCGCTTGTGACAAATATACTCGCGCGTCCGCTGCAGCAGATGCACGGGCAAACAACCGTATGCCCGTGGCACTTATGTGCGGGGCCGCTTAAAAATTATATTCCCGAGCTGCGCGTCGTGTTTCTCTCGGCGACTAGTTGAATGCGCGCGAGTTCACCGGATGTGTATTGGGGTGCGAATGAGAAATTGTTTAACGATTGTTTTGAATTTCGATTAAAAAAGTTTATCGATGAAGAGAGTTTAGTTGATCTAGATTTTTGTTTATGTGCAGTTTATGTCCAGATTTGATTTTTCACTTGTTAGAAGAAAATATTTGTAATTTAAATCTTGTTTAAAACATAAAAAAGAAATAGGTTTTTACAATATGTAAAATCTCATCCCTTTTTAAAATATAAGTGATCAAAAATAACTTTTGAAAATTATGAATTTTAAATATTCTGCAATTTAATATAACCAATTAAAAAAATGGCGATTTTAAATATAACCATAAACGGTTGCAGTAATCTAAAATTCTGTTTTATGAAAAGAAAGATGATTTAAAACTTTTTCAAAGGCATTTAGTAGATTGAGTTATATTATGCATAATGTACAAAAAGTGCCCAAAATTTAATCCGAAATATTTTTTGTAAATAAAAAAAGTATTTTTAATTTTAATGTTATATAATATCGTTGTTATAATATTTCATATTGTATTTTTAAGAATTACTTAATTAACTATTTTAATAATAAATTTTTAAAATTTTAACTGTATTTAATAAACACAAAAATATACTTTTATATCGCCATCTCAAAAGTTTTATTTTTTGAAAAACAAAAAGGTTAAGTAATTATAATAATCATAATTACTATTTTATATTATAATCATGACTACAACAGGACTATACCTTCTGAACGTTACTTTCATTTACGTAAAGTAAAATGAAAAATTCAACAAAGTAAACTACTGAATTGAAAGTAATAATTCTTTCAAAATATAATATTTCAAATGACACAAAAACATATAATTTATTAAATATTTGTTTTTAAATTCTTTAAAATTAAATAAAATACGAATCAACGATGAAAACGGTGAATACAGTAATAATAGAATTATAAATTTAAATTCATGACCTAAAATACGTATTGTTAAAGTTTATTGAATTTAGATAAAAGTAAAGGAAAATATTTGTTTTGCAGGTAATACACTTCTGATGTAAAAACTGTTTATTCAACTTCACCGCAACTAATGCATATTTATTGGCTACAAAAATACACGCTCAGCAGAATGCTCATTCCTACAGAATCGATAAACCTTATTTCGTATTTTGAAAGTGACCAACTGCAAAAATAACTTTAAATTTTACCAACTTCATCATCCATCCATCAAATAACTACTTTCGAACTACACATTCTCCTCCCTTTCCACAAAGTCGATACTTCATCCTTAGCCAAGTAAACGGGAATAAATTGACCGGCGGACAGCGCATCGGCAAAAAGCGAAGCAGCGAGTGCAGCAAACCGGGCTCCATAAATGGCAGGCGTGTACGCAGGCAAAAAAAGACTGAATAATGCTCGGCAGTTATAGATTCGTTTGTCGACCATCCTGAAAAAAAAGTATAACAACCTAAGAGTTAAGAACACTGTATCTTAATAAAAATCATTCTTATACATTTTTTATTCGCGCTTAGTCTTGGTAATGCATGATATCTACCCCATTTGTCTTATTAGATATTTGCGATAATTAATATAATTAGCGGGGGGAGGGGAATTACCTTCTACAAGTCACATTCATAATTCTTTTATAAGACCTCACTGAGAGCTATTTTTACTTAGCAATATGAATAAGATATCCACAGTTTGATCGACCATAAAATTCAAAGTTTTCGGTCATCTATATACATAAATAAAATTAAAAGAAGCTGATGGGGAAATACAAAAAAGCGGGGCGGTCTTGGGGGAGGAAAAGAGGCAGAGAGACGGATAAAATAAAGTGCGGCGCAGGGGTATTATGGGATTATCGGTCTGTGCTGTACTTTCGACGTTTTGTAGTTTGCGCGATTTACTCAAGGCTTTGCGTTTATTTTTATGAGCGCCCGTAACCTACACTAGATGAAATAGATTTGATACAAGTATTGGAGGTGTATCGATTTCGTTTTCTATGTGGGATTTGAAACAAATAAGGTTTCAGCGAAATCCTTCGCTATTGGGAGCAAAAATGTGCTACAATCTTTAACGGAATATTGCAACAGTACTTTTAACGTCCAATACAGGAGAGGATTGCAGTAAAGTACACGTAGAAAATTTTTTTCAAAAATAACTAAAATTTCTTCATAAAACGGTAACAGATTGTGAAAACACAAAAATTGACTTTACCTTTTAGAAAAATGTAGTTTCAAAAAATTTTATACGAGTAATAACGTTCAAAAATATTTACAAATAATAATTTACCAAAAATGTGCTATTATAAAAATTCAACATTAAAAAAAAACCAGCTGCATAACTTCACTCTAGCGTTTTCTACTATTTTTAAAACTATTTCTGAAGCTAATCTTTTTCCATATGTTGAAGATAAAGAAGGAGATTGAACGTAATAGTGGAATTAATAAAATAAGGTTACTTAACGAGAGCGCACAAAATAGCAGAAATTTTTCGACCTCGTAACTTCAAAGTCGCGCTCAGCTTTTATAAATCTCTCGATATTTCAAAACTAAAAAAAATAATAAAAATACGGATAGCAAGAGAGAGAAAAATCACACTTGAGGGACCACCACCATGCATTGCGCAGCCTAACACGCACTGCACGTAAATTGTTTTACAGAGCTAGTTGCTTTTGGTTTAGGGGCTCCTGCGCGTTGAAAGAAGAAAGATCCCGGAAGGAGGGAGATAGAGAAGAAGGATTTCAGGCCGAACGAGGATGAACGTCATTGAAAGTAACGAGTTCGCGACGAGCAGCAGCCCCTCCTTTATCCATTTTCTCTTTTCGAGGAAGTGGGGGCCAAGCTCTCTCTCTCTCTCTCTCTCTCTCTCCTTTTCATCGGCGACGGCGACGACGAAGCAGCAGCGGCGTCTTATTCTTTTTCTCCGCCCTTGCCGTCTTCTCTCGGCTTTTCCACTTATCTCCCATTTACTCATCTTTCTCTCCTCCGTCCGCCAAGACTGCGCTTGCATCTTTGCGCGGTCTCTGCCTTTTTTTCGACTCGCTTAATCTTCTTTCGAAGTCGCAGCGACGCGAATTAAAGGAACCCGTTAAATCGGGTATATACAGGAGGAGAACTTAGCGTATACACACGCTTCCTCGATGAAGACTTGTAAAATAAGCAGGCAACGAGATTGCTAAACCGAGTTCTCCCTCTCCTATGTACTGTAACCTCAGAGTAGAGGAAGTTATTAGTCCTAGCCCTCTGCCGGCTTTCTCGTACTCTCACGTCCGCTAGTGCCGCGCATTATTTGGCCAAGGCGCGCCCCCGCTTGCGCACACAGAGGCCGCTCGCCGAGGCCTTTAAGCACCTGAAACTCCTTAATACAGTGGGGCTAGGGTAGGTAACTCTTGGACGGAGGTGAGCGAGGAGAAAGTTTGAAGATAGTTTCGGGAAGGAAATAAGGGCTACAAGAGATTTCCATTACCTGCTCCAGTTGGCTCGCTCGCAGGGAGCTATACCGCCTGGCAGTGAGGAGGACAATCCCGGAGCTACCGGCTGATCCTTTTCCAGAGAAGCGCGAGAGCCAGCCCGTCATTAGTAGGCTTGGCGTGTATAAACCTGGATCAAGCCGCGCCGCGACAGATTTACAATTACGATCTAGCGCGCCCGCGCGGCCCCGGCCCTCCGTAGCGCGGATTTATGAATGGCATTCAGAGAGATGAGAGAGGGATTTACCCTTTATTGCCAGTGGAAACTTTTCCGCTCGCTAAAACTACGCTCTTTTCCCGCTCTGACGTTGACTTCCTGTAATTTGGAAATTATATTCGTATTTAGCCGGTGAAAATATTCTCGATGTTACCTCTACTTTATTTTCGAATGTTCAAGCTAATTATCGATTTAATCAATGACTTTAAAAATATAAGGTTAAACCCAATAATAAAACTTTTCAATCTACTTGTAAATTTTCCGCTCCAGAAAAAATGTACCGTTAACTAGAATCCATTAAATTTCCAGCGCTCATAAACAGCCGTGTTTCCAAGCCTTCCGTCACTCCAGGAATAGAGCTCGCATAAAGATCTCTCGGCGAGACAAGGCATCGACAGCTCGCGCGGCAATGACCCGTACACCGGCTCCATCGTCACGCATATAATGTCAGAGTCCAGCTGCGCATAGTTGGCCAGCTCCTTAATCACTCCCAGCGGGCATTTTCAAATTAGGCCCCCGTCACAACGCGCTAGCACGCGCGCGAGCGTATATATACACAGGGTATCAATAATGTCTATGGCATCAGCAGCAGGACGCGCCCGAGCTACTATGCTATTATGACCAGCTCAGTATGCCGTACGTGGATCTCCGCCTATTCACCTTAGCTTTTGAGGAGGCTTTGCCGTCTTGGAGATCTTAGCTGCTCTGCCTTCCAATTTGGAGTAATTTTTCCTGGCTGGATGATATTGGAGTCTCGGTTACACGAGCTTTCAATATTCGGCCTGCCGCGCCTTTATGGTTTTTCGATATTCTTCTCTGGGCGGGATGGTAATAAACGGGGAATATTAATGAAAATTGCAAATTGAATATAAAATCAGAGTGTAGGAAAGTTTTGTGCCGAGGGCTCGGAAATTACGCTTGACGTTAAACGTACTCTTTTCGCTCTAAAATACACTTTAAGAGACAGAGCCGACAGCTACAATTCGTAAGCGAGAAATTTTTCACTTGTTCGAAACTGTTCGAATCTTGAAACTCGACGCGGAGAATACCGCGCCTTTAAACTACCTCTCACCCGCGCTATACGTGAGATCTCGATACGAAAGTTCTTCGACTGCACTTCTCTCCCCCCCCCCCTCACTCTCTCCCTTTCCTTGCGTGAACGGTCTGCTGAATTATGTCAGCTTTAGAGAGCGGAGAGGGGGAAAAAGCAAATTTCTATTTAAGACTTTCGATCCTCCCGCGGGAGCAGGCAAAAGTAGCCGTCTAGCACTTCTTTCTTTCCGTTTGCGCTCGCGCCTCTCTCGCTCGCTCTCTCCTTTCCTCGACCCGCCGCAAAGTTCGACAATCTCGACTTACCGAAAACTTCAGCACCGAGTGAAGAGATGGAATACCGCGAGAAGGGGCTGCGCGCGCGCTCGCGCCACTGAAAGAGAGAAAGATTGTGTTAGCGAGTAGATAAAAGCTTCCAGGCAGCGCCGACACGCGTCGTATACGGGCCAATTTCTACGGCTGATTTTTATCTCGCGCCTTTTCGAGACCAGCCGGGACTATCGATCTTCTCTGCTTTTAAGGCATAACACTTTCTCTCTTCCTCCCTCCCCCTTTCTTTTTGTATCTAGCTCTGCGGTGTTACATAAATTACGTTTGTCGATATTCGATATTACTCGTGTCTGATAAGGGGCTGCGTGAAATCGAAGGTTGAAAGTCGATGGTTCGAGGTCTGTAGAGAGCAGTAATGCATTTTATAAATAGTACCTCACTCTACAGATGATTGCTAAATTTCCTTTTTTTTCCTTTCTTTTTCGATAAAGTGGTGCCGAGTTAAAGTCTTTAAAGTTTAATAGAATATATTGTATTTATTTTTCAAGTTTTATACTTTTTATACTAATGTATTTCAAAAAGCAGTAAAATTTGAGAAGTACTAAATCTAGCATTTTCTGTCATTCCAAAACTTTTCTTTGACAAAGCAAAAATGTTAAAAGAACATTCGTACTGGAGTGTACCAGTACCAATTTTTTTTGAAGTTCTTTCTACTGAAAAATGTACCTTTTCCATTTACTTCAGTAAAAATACTTTTTTGGAAAATGAACTTTCAAACTTTCATATATACATACCATTTTCAAAAATTCGTTACTTAAAAATAATCTAACAATTTTTACTTTATCGTAAAAGCTCTCCGAATCTTAGAGACAAGATCGTAATGGCAACAAGCCGCATTAGCGAACACATTAATTAAGCTCTTAAAAATATATAATTCAAAGAATTCCTACCTCCACTAACTCACCTCCTTCCTTTCAAACTCTTTTAGTAATAAGCAATTTAGCGTACCGTACATCTACCGTTCGCCACAAGAATCACGTGATTCTCCCGTGAGCTTGCGCGCGCGCGCCTGTGTACGTGTGTGACCGCGACGGGTAATGGAACGATCGATAGCCGAAGAGGACGTAAAACACCCGGGCATTAAACATGTAGGACCGGCGATGATCCTAAATCTTCCTTAGATACCGCGGGACTTAAACCAACCCAAAGAGGCAGTAGTAGCAGTCTCTCTATCCCTCGGCCACTTTCTCGCAAGCGCGACTTCGATTCGCCCGTGTCTTTCCCAACTCGACCCTTTTCTACTGCCTTATTTTCTCTCAGCCATCCCAAGAACCGAGCTCTCCTCTCGTTCTTCCTTCCTTCCTTTTTTTTTCCTCCTCGGTCAGGCTTGCGCTCGGCTCTGTGTGGCTATACGCGCAATGTCCCTACCACTTGTACTTCTTCTTCTTCTACTTCGGAGATTTACCGACGTCAAGGCTACCTTCATTTCCTTCTCCTCTGCCAAGGAAAAGATTTGATTAAACATGCTTGCGGCCTCCCCCTTGCCTCGACTTGATTGGCTGCTTATACTAACAGTCTTCGGAGATAGGACAAACGAGATGGCTGTTGTACATGATTTCGAACGAAAGAAGTAATGTTAATTTTTCTGTTTTATTTGCTTTGCTCTCGAAGAGATTTTGTGGAAAACACGAGATTTTAAAAGTATATTTTAATTAAGTTCTGAAAATCTCCTTTTGATAGCATTATTGGTTTATTAAAACTTGTACTTTAATCAAGTCCATGATCTATATTAATAAAAATCTAATATTTCCATCAAAAAGAGTGAAAATAAACATTTAATTAAATCCATAAATTAATTAACGTGGAATAAAGTAAAAAATAGCCAAAGTAAAGTTCAAATACACGTGGTTTCTATTGCAGGCGGCTTCGCCAAGCTAAAATTATTTATGCCGGGTACCAGGCACAGTTTACGATAAATCCTTCGGCCCGCATTTTTCAAATGTACCGTAAGACAAAGTTTCTTAACGAAGTCTGTAAAATGTAGAAAAGAAAATTCAATTAACTGCGCGGGCAAAAAAAGTTCACCGAGACCTTTCATGGGGCGCGCTCGCAAGGCAGGGCCAGAGAGAAAGAGAGAGAGAGAGGGAGAGAGGAGGCAGAGAAGAGAAAAAAGAAGACCTCCAGGGCCGTATAGAAGGCGAACTCTCACCGCCTTCACGCCAGGAACAAAAGCAAAACGAGCTCTCCTCTCTATCATAAAGCACAAAGGAGAGGAAAAAAAGGAGAGCCCGGAGAGTCGCGCGTATATAAGGGGAAAAAGAAAAAAGAAAGATCGCTACAAAGATAAAAGTGCGCGGGCGATCGCTTTTGGCTATTATGCGATCCATTAATAAACGTCGGCCCGATCGCTGTGGCCAATCCATCGAGAGTGCGAGCAAGAGAGAGAGAGAACGAGGCGTCCTATATTCAGCGGCCCCGCCGAAACTTCCGCGTGTTTCGGCCCGATGAAAAGGGGCGTGAGAGAGAGGGCTGAGAGCGGGCGGCAATGAGTTCGCGGTAATTACTTTAGAGATACGCGCTGCTTTTGGCCGCGAGCGCGCGCGGTGGTGGGTTATAAACCGGGCGTACGCGCCATTCCGCATCAATCTCGAGCGCGCGAACTTTAAGCGCTTTTACAACTGTTTATCGCTCGCGCGGGCGCATGCCTTTAACGAGGCTGAATAGTTTTTTCGAGAGCTGTTTCAAGAGAGCGAGATAGAGAAAGAGCCGGAGGAACGGTTCGCCTGCACGGATTGGCAAGTTTGAGTTTTGGAATTTTGCTGGTTGCCTGTCGTGTGAGCCTGGCTGAAGTGGGTTTTTAATGCTCTTTTAGCCTGTTGATCGTCTCTTTGCGCCTGTTGATATTAAGCAGAGACACAATTTCTAATAACGCGTCGAAGCTAACGTGAAAGGATTAAATTTCTTTAATTTCCTCTTTTCACGTGCGAGCTGACCTAGATTTCGATTCGCCGGCGTGCAATTATTAAACCGGCGTTCGCTTATAGTATCCCTCTTTTTATTCATCGCATTTAATCCATGCCGGATATTAGCAGCCAGAACGTGCATTACCGATGTCTGCGAGAAAGTGAGAGCTTGCACTTTATTATACCTCTGCGCTCAAGCTAAAATCCTTTCACGAGCACGCCGGGGCTTAAATCCATTAAGCCAGCTTTTCTCACTTATTTTCTTTAGTTTAATTCTGCATTCTTTCGAGATTTCCTTTTCTCGCTACCCGCGCCTTCGTTAGCTTTTAAGCTATGCGCCATTTTAAAAATTTTTAATTTGACGCTCTCAATGGCTGTGGCTTAATTTTCGAGAAGCATTCAGAAGCCCACGGAATTGAGTTAATTTTAACTGGAGCTTCGCGGCGAATGAATAAACGAAATTATGCAATATTTTTTAAGATTCTTAAAACAATATTGAAAGAAAGTTTAAAAACAATCAACATCTTTCTTCTGCATTAAAGTTCACAAGTAGTACTAAATTCAAAATTTTTCATTAGCAAACAATTTACAAAGGCACGGAGATCCTTTAGCCCTCGTAGCCGGTCCACTTTGACGTTTATTTCTCTGACTTTACCAGCTTTCTAAAAAACATTGTATTTTCCTTTTCCGTTTTCCTAAGTCTCTTGAGGTCAGTTTCGTCTTCCCCGCTCTTTTCTCCACTTCCATCCGTAAACTTTCCTTTGACACAGCAAAGCAGGTCAGTCGTTAGCCTTTTCAATTTTGACCTCTGCTTAACTACAAGCACTCGTCTTTGTTTTATATATACCAATATATATAAATATACATAGAAACGCATCGCAGTCCTTGTTTTACGATTGTTTTCTTTTTGCATTCGGGCCTCTGCGCTCATTCTCCTCGATATCAAGAGAGCTCACAACGCGCTAGCATTTCAAGAACGCGCGCGATATCTTGACTTTGCGCGCGCTGGTAATTTCGAATTTACGAGCTCGCTTGCGACTGGCGCGATGCCCAAAAAGTCATATAAACTTTAACGCGAGCGAGCGACGAATGTAAGTGGCATTGTTTGCTAGCTCTCTGTTCTCTCTCTCTCTCTCTCTCTCTCTCTCTCTCTCTCTCTCTCGCTGTACAAGATGAGCAAAGGAGATGTAATGAAGATGATTTTGTGTACGTCAAGGAGAGAGACCCTTAGTCGAAAATGACTGCGGATGCGCCTGACTGTTATGGGACGCATGAATTCAGCAAATATTAACATCTGAGTTTATTAACCTTGTGTTCAGTTGAATTTTCTCATTTTTCAACTAAATCTTGAAGAAATACATTTTAAGAGTTCTATCAACGGTAGCATTTTAATTCAATTATTCGTCTTATTCAATTTACAGCAGAAGGCATTCTTCCATTTAGCGAGAAGAGACATAATAAACTTTTACAATCGCATAAAATATTCATGATGCCATCCCCATCGCGATTCTTCTTTATCTACGTGACTCGACGCACAGCAGGAGGTACAAGAAAGCAGCAAGTTCTGCGAGAGCAATAGCGCGCCACCGATGCGAGTAAGCTCGTCAGTCTGGGAGTTTTGACGTCTGGATTGTGTATCCGAGCCGCACACGCGAAATATCCGCGAGCAAGAGAGAGAGAGAGAGAGAGAGAGAGATCGATCTTTCAGCGAGCTCAGCTCTCCTTTATGCGCGCCGCGAGACTCGCTACTTGTATATGCGCGTGGCAGGCGCAGTTCAGCGCGAGGGAAAGCCAAGCTCGGTATCATCTTCCGATACGAATGTGTATCGAAGCATGGAGCATTCGGCGAAAGGAGGAATGGAAGTAGAAGGAAAGAGAAAGAAAAAAGGGGGAAAGCTCAAACAAAAATGGAATGCTGACGCAGTACTCAACTATCTGTCGGATTATGTGCTAGCGATCAGACTACTAGATCTGATTGACACGCTCTCTGATTTCTTTTAAATTTGTGCTCTAGAACTTACGAAATATATAGTACAAATTATAACAACAATTATTAAAACTATAAACAAAATTTTAAACATCAAATGACAACAAAACTTAAGTTTGCATAGTATACTCCACCTTACTACCCTATAAACAGACTGTCAATACAACTCACGCCTCGTCTATTTAGACGCGCGTATATCGGACCTTGCGTGTATCCCACAGCCGCACCGCCGACGGTTATAGATGTTTCGCCGTTGACTGTATACATGTAACCGTCACGGTACTCGTTGAAAAGCACATTGGAAGTTGATGGGCTTCGGCGACGATGACGGGCCGCATAAAAGAGGAATCGATTGCGCGAATGTATATCGACGAGCCCCCAACCACACGTTGTCCATCGGATTGACCGGTAACGGCTCAGCCGGATTTCGTTGCGGTCGGACGTGTAGTTTTAATATTGCTTTGATTAATAATAGAAATGGCTCGGGGTACGTTTTCGTACACTGATCCTAAACCTAACGATCGATGAAATAGTTTCACGTTGGTGAATCGTTTACTAATTTTCGTTTAGCGCGGGAATACTTGCTCTATTGGTTATTGATTGGCCAGAATGAACTTTTAACGAAAATGACTTTTGAAAATCTATGAATAATTAGCAATATTCAAACTGGCTATATCAATGCTTCTGTTTAACCGTCTCCAATCTCCATTATTTCAATTAGCGACACGATTCTATTAAAAATGAAACTAAAAGCGAAAATCACTTTTCAGAAGCAATTACCCGACGAAATCAATTGGTAATAAACGTTCTCTCTTTCTCCGTCTCTCGCTCAGCGTGGCGCAGATATAACCTAAGAAAAGGTCGCAAGGTAAGCGATATCCGCTCTTAAGAGCCATGTTAAAGAATCGTGATAGGGCCTTATTCGGTTAGAAAGAGAGGTAAAAGAGAGAAAGAGACAAAGAGAGAATGGAAATCTTGCTACAGCAACTCTCGGACTACTAGACTCCACTCTGGCGTTGAACACAGGAAGCCAGCCGAGGATCTTGGTCGTGCCACCAAGAAGTGGTAATCTAAAAGAGTTAAGGACAAGGAAACTGGGCTTTAAAGGAAATGGAGGGAAACGTCGAGGAGAAAGAGCAAGAGAGAAGGAGAAGCAGAGAAGTGGATGGAAACATATGAAAGGGTCGGACCGAAGCCAGAGCGCGAGTGGATAAGAGTCTATTTGTACGGGTCGCCCCCCCGGTCAGTAGGTGGGCGCACTTTTGTTTTTCATCTGGAAACAGCCACTCCTGCTCTCTTTTTTGCAGCGGCCAACAAGCCTCGTGTGTGGGTACTTTATCGGGAAGGACCTACTCTTCGGACATCAATAACTCGCCGATGCGCTTTTCGGGTACATTGATTTTCCGGCCTGTTATCCCGCTCTTTCAATAGAATCGAGTGGCTTTGATTAATTTTCATTCGGTTGAAGATGCTTATTTTTAGATAGTTTTAAATAAAAGGTTAAAATGATTTTCAAATGTTTTGAGGTTGGTTTATCTGTACATTTCATGTGAGTGAGCAATTTAGTTTGATACTATTTGGTTTATTACTAGTAAAATGAAAACATAATTAGTTAAATTACGGATAAACAAGGTGTTATTATTGCATATCTGTTTGTGTGCAAATAAGTTCATAAATAATAATTGATATCAGAATGTTATCAAACAGATCGAAACGCAATTATGTAACAGTAATTGTTGAAATAGATATTAATCTATCGATAAATTCTAAATAATCACGATTTATAAATTATGAAATTGTATTATGTGCGTATTGCGTATACTGTATACATACCATGATAGGACTATCGAATTGTATTGAACAAAAATATACAACTATAATACCGAAATATCTAATAAAATTTATGGCAACTAGAATTTTATTGCTAATAATATTTCTTATCTACACTACAGTATTTCAATACATTCTTATTAATCTTCAATCGTACAATCCTCACTCAAAATACCTTTTCGTAGAAAAGATAACAAAACATTTCTCCTAGTCAGCAACATTCTCCTCTATTATTATATTGTTAACATACTCACAAATTCCGGCAAAATCGCCTTATCCCCGAGCTCTGTGACCTCGGTTCGCCATGCGAAATAGAATTACTTGGCCTTATACACATTCTAAAAAGGGGATTCCCCTAGATCAGATAAAGCTCGAGAAGCAGCGCCTCTCTCGAAATCCCCCGGCACTTTGCATTTTAACAAAGACGAATTCAAACTCATTGGAGATTCTGCATCGGCGGCCCGAAGATCGAAGATCTCGCTAGCGCAAAAAACCGAGGCGACCCTCGCCGGCAGCTCGAATCTCCCTAATGCCAGACGGTCCGAGCCAGCGATCCAGATTTTATGGCTGACTTCGTTTCCTCCTCCCTGGCTTATACGCGCCTATATGCCACGTATATACACGTATACACACGGACATACGAGACGGTCTACAGGCTGGTGTATACGGGTAAAACTGCTATCGCTCGGAAATATTATCGCTCAGCCCAAAGAGCGGATATATCCTTCCGGGCGCGCGGTGGAAGAAATGATTTCTCTTGGGCTCGCCTGACCGAGAGAGAGCGAGAGAAAGAGAGGCTGGCTGCGAGAAAACGAGTCAGATATTTATTATATAACCATGCTCTTCTCCTCTTTCCGCGCGAGCTTCTCCTTAGGAAAGAGCATCACGTAGCGGGAGGCTTATTGTTTCCAGCGGGTCAGCCTTTAGCCGCGTGACAAGAATTCCTTGCCCGTAGGGCGCTACCTCCCCCCTCCTCGCTCGGCCGATACTCTCTTCTCTCTCTCTCTCTCGCTCGCTCTCCTCCTGCGCGGGCGTTCCTCCTTCTACCTCGCTCGATACCACGCCAAGAGGCTCGCACACGTGCGCGTCTCTTATCCCTCGTACGGCCGCGTGTGTCACTCGTGTCCCCCTTTTTCTAAATCCAGGAGAGCTATGCGACGAGCTTGCGGAATTCGGCGCTCTGCTCGCTGTCTCCCCCTCTGTCTCTTTGCCGAGCGCCGAGCTTTATTCTTTCTCTCTGGAACCTATCAAAATTATCCAAAGAACTCGAAAGCCAGGGGGATGCTTTCTCTTCTCTGTAGCCAGCCGAAAGTTCATCGTTCCCTGCGTTATAAAGAAATTCAACTGCGCGCACAGCAGTCTCTTTCTCTCATTCTCTCCCCCGGATTCCTCGTCTCTTTCGAATAGCTTTTCAGTTCTGTCCCGCGCTCTATCGAGCGAACTTGCGCCTTTGGAGAAGTAGCATCGATTGTTCCGACATTCGCCAGTGCGTGTATTGTTCGTTTCTTTCTATATTTATATCGAAGGAACGCGTCAATTTTCCTCGTAATTTCCAGAAGTAACTCGATTATTGTCTGGTCATCAGCCAGCTAGAAAGCACGAAGAGAACCCAATAATCCTCGTCACGTCCGAAGCAACGCTTAGAAGCGCGCGCTTTCATAATCATAATTGACGCGCCGACAATAACGAATCTAGTCCTCCATAGCCCGGCGCAGCCATTGACGTTGAATTACCTTATAAATTTAAGCGCCGACGTTGAATGAAACGCGCCCGCGCGAAAACTATGGAGGCTCCCTTGCAGAAGTAGCCGCGCGCACGCTCGGGGGGAAACTTAGATGAGGGCGACGTGCCCTCCTCTCTCTCTCTCTCTCTCTCTCTCTCTCTCTCTCTCTCTCTCGCGTGAAAGGCGAGAAGGTAGTTGCTCGAGCTGGCGGGTGGAGGCAGCAGCAGCAGCAGCTACCGTCTTGCGGTTAGTTTCGAAGCGATTCGCGGTGGAAATCCCAATTCCGGGGGGCCGCCGAAGCCCCGCATGATGGAAACGAAGCACGCTATCCGCGAGCGCTCGCAAGTTTTGAAGGAGCGAGGGATGCGAAGTTCACTCTCGCGCTCAAATTGCTGTTGTCGCGCAAACCCACGCGCCTGTGCAAGCGATAAAATTTTCCGAAAACTCGGGGAAAACGCTTGCTGAGCGGGAACTGTTCCTGTCTTATTGGTATAAGCACAAGTAGAGCCTGTTTGGCTGTAGTTTTAAGATGCGAAAGTCGAGTAACGAGGCGCTATTTACGAGCCAGTGAGATTGAAAGTTTCGAGCCTGGCCCTGTTTCAAACAAAGGAATTAGCATGACGCGAGTAAAAATCGTTTTTCTGCGGAAACACAGCGGCTGCACGTAGCGGAAAATACGCATAAAAATCGGGCGTTCATCCTTTGAAGCCTTTCTAATACTGTCCATCCAAGCGTGCACTCAACCTCAATCCGAACAAAAAGCTCCGAGTCGAGAGCGAGCTTAAGCTCAATTTCGGCGCGGCCCAAAGCAAAGGTAAAAGCTGGCAGGGCCGGCTAAAAAGGCCGGCTCCGCAAAAAAGCGGCGCTGCGCACGCTCTAAGTGCAAAACGAATTCCGGCTCTCGTGCTCGCTACCCACTCGGCCGCTGACTCTAGGGGGCCACGTACCGGCGAAACTGCTCGTCGATGAGCCCGAGCGCGCTCAGCCGTGGCCCAGAAGCGCGCGCCATGTGTCGCCCAGCCTCCGCGCGTCTTCGCCTCTTCTCGCTCTGCGTCTGTGACTCTATGGCTGTGTGTGTACATGTGTGTGTATATCTCGCCGTTTCCATCTTTACGAGCGTGAGCGGCCGGCTCTGCCCTTATCGGCCCGGCGAATCGGGCATGAATCTCCCGTAAAGCTGAAAGAGGGAGGCGAGCCCATTACCGGCCTCCCTCCGAGCTCGCCATTACCCCGCCAAGCGCGACTATGGGCCTATATACGCATTCTACTGGAGAGTATAACTTTTAGCCGCGGGAAAGAGAGAGAGAGAGAGAGTCTAATCCTTGTCCGCCCCGGATTTTATTGCGTTATCAATGAGGAGGGCTTTTCGCGGGAGCTTGAATCGTTGACAGCGGGGGATATATAGATTATAGCCGAGGCGAGGCCAGGGTAATTAGAGCGGCTTCCGCGGATAACTACGTGTTTAGCAGAATTGATTAGCATTTTTCGTGTTGCGACGGGACGTTCTGTTAAACGCCATCACGAGTTTATGTATATGTACGCGTAAGGGGTGTGCGAAGCTTCTATTAAAAACTTGGCTTTTGCCTGGCAAGTTTAGCGAAAAGTTTTTAATTTATTAAAAAGTTTAATTGTATCGCGAGCGACTCGGCGTGCGCGGGTTTTTGTGTTCAACTTTTAACTATGATTTCAGGGAAATGAAACCGATGCGGGGCTTTGTCGGGGCTCGCGGTTGTAAATTTTTCGCTAGAATGGCCGTGTGGGAGGTAAAAATTTGCAAATACGGCACTCGAAATTTCCGGCCGGTCTCGCCGAGGAGACGCTTTGAGCGTTTTAACGATGTTAATTTATGCGCGGCGGGCTTAAATTATTGCATAATGATGTACGATCATTCTTGCAGCGGTATAAATTTTATATATTTTATGATCTAACACGTTTGACAGTACGTGACTCGATATAGTCCATGAATTTTGTTTAATTGCAAAAGTTTAGATAAATGTTACGGAACGTGCTTCAAAGTGTAAGTGCGCTGAAACTCGCATCGAATTTTAATATCACGTTATAAATTACAACTGTATCAAATGAAAATTATAATTTCGACTATAAATAATGACTGTTATTATGATTTTTTGTCTAAAATTTTAGACAAGGGATATTTTGTTCCGAAAAGTGGAGCTCAAATATTTGAATCATAAAGTTTGACTAAGGTGCACTCAATGACACTGTAAACATAGCTTTCGTCGTTTTACTTCACAATATTTTCTCATTTTAAAACCCTCTCTCGGATCGCATCCAAATTGAAGAGCCGAATTTCAAAGCGGCTTTGTATAATTCTTAAAAAAAAAAAGAGAGTAAAGCCTTAGTTTGTTTCGAAATTTTGCAACTGTACTACTGCAGATATCAAACGTAAAACAAAGAGATAAAGTTTTCAAAAATGGTTTTTAAAAAATGAAACACAATATACTTCGAAGTCTTGAACAACAATAAGAATTATACATCACAAATGCACCGAAATAGCAAACCTCTGACCCCTATCATCTAAAACCTGAAAACTATAAAAATCATTATCATTCCTTCCACACTCACCCTCAATAAAAAGAAATAGAAAAAAATCACCTCTTCCAAAATCGGAAAACCCGCTTCCTCGCGTGTGTCTCACACCCCGTACAGTGCCAGCAGAGCGCAAAACATCAAGGAAGGGACAGCGCGCGAGCGACTTGCATTGATCGCGCTGCGGAAAGTATAGTAGAGGAAAGAGACAGAGAAAGAGTGGGAGAGGGTGGCCTGCGCCGTCCGCAAAAGGAAAAAGGCCGCGGGGGGTGAAGAGAAGGCGAAAGCGCGCGAGTGAATTGCCAGTCGCCATATCCCGGGGGAGGAGGCGATCGGCGACAGCTTGAAGTGTGCATCCGCATTAGAGAGATAGCGAGAAAGGGAGCGGAAGAAAAAAACGAGCATGCACGAGGAGGGGCTTGGCTCTCATATCGCGAGAGTGCAAACAGAGGATACACAAGTGGCCTGGATGAGGATTTGGAATTATCGGCCGAGGGGTTGAAACGAGTAATTGGAAAATTTGCTAATTTGCTGAGGAGGTTTCGGCTTATTTTATAGATTTTATCGTAGTGGGATAGTTTTTTAAATTATTCTTTGGTTTTGTATTTTTCGAATGGAAATGAGGTCAGCAATTTGCGGTGTCATGGGAATAACGAGAGTATACATTTAAAATCATAGCATATTGTGTTAAATGAATGAAATGCTTTTATCCCGTTTTGGTTATCTAAAAATAACTTTTATGTATCCAGTATGTTAACTGTATTGATAAGCAAAAATACTAGGAAATGAATTTATTCTGCTTTGTACATTCATTTTTTTCCGAATAAATTGTTTCCTGGAATAAATAAAGCTTTATTACGTCAAGAAGAGATGAATTTTTCTAAATCTACTGCTATAACCAGAGGTGATAAAAGCTTGTCTCGTGAAGTTTTATTTAAAAGGCTTTTTGTGTCATGCCGACGTTTTCATAAAAATTTCTAAAAATTGTTTATATTAGCATTTTTTAATAAGGTATTAAAAATTCAAAACTCTTTAATTAAATAATTACTTTATCGATAAGCTAAACTGATATGTTTCGTTTGCTAACAAATATCGATTTTATTAATCTTTAAACTCTCCATGTTACTCTTATGCAAAATAACATTTTCAGTCATTTTGTTATATCATATAAATTATATGCACATTTATTATAATGTAATTTTTTGAATTTATTTTTATGTAATATTTTTAATAGATTTTATTTTTATTTTATTTTTAAAATTAGCTATCACTTTAATTTTCCAAATTATGCTTGGGCATTATATTAAAGCGTTAATATGTTTAATTCAGACAACGTTACAAAAAAAAAGAATAAAAAACTTCGGTATAAAGAAAACCTTTTAAATAAATATAGCCCAATACATTTTAACCAAAAATATCCAACCCTCCTACCAAAAAAGTCCCATTCATCAAAATCACCCAACTTCCTCGCAAAAAAACCAACCTGTCCCTTAGACTTCAGCTCCCTCCAACCTACCGGAACACCTCGCACATTATAAAATGCACGCAGCGAGGTAGCCCTAGAAAAGAAAGAAACAAACGACGCAGATACGCGGATCGGTGTCCGCGGAAGCGCGCGCGCCCCGCGACGACGCACAAAAGCCGTAGGGCTAAAGTCGAGTTGTGCGGCTTCGCGACACCGTCTGACCCGCGGATTATCGGCTTAGCCGCGCTGCGGACCCTAGCGCTGATTTCCGCCTATTCGTTTCCTAGTGCGAGCCCTGTGGGTGGACGCGGGACGCGCGGTTCACGCAGTGCGTGTGGTCAAGCGGGAAGAGCACACGACGAGGAGGGATGTGGCTTTTGCTAATTATGTGCTTTCACGCGGGCTGTTTTTCATATTCCGTAGATGGTATTTGAGTAAGAATTCATTTTGAATCAAAGAGAAATAGTAAAGGCAAATGTAGTGTGCGATAATTGGAAAGAAAAAAAGATTTAATTTTTCAGTAGTAACATCCCGGTTTGTTGGGACATTTGTGCGTATTCGTAAACGTCTGTTTATTCCAGCTTAATAACAAAGTATTCTTCGTAAATTTACCATATCAGTTTACGCGCATGGAAGTTTATTTTTGATTTCCTCTTACATAATTCAATGTCTGCGCTGCTACTCATCTTGCTCTTACCCAGCATTAATAAAAAATCCAAGCCTGCAAAAAGTAAACTCCGCGCGCGGCTCTAAAAGAAATGATAAACATGCGCCGGGTTAGTTCCTCGGAAATTATTAAGACTGTCAAAAAGCTAAAGTAAGCCATTCGTCGTGATACTCAGGCACCCCTGTGCGAATAAAAAATTCACTTCCAAACTCAGCGCTCTCGCGCTCCTGCGCGCATCTCGCCATTTACGTTACGTCACCGCGTTCGTAAAACTTTCAGGCGGCATATGGCGACGCGTGCGCGCGGGCTCGCGGCCTTAAATTTTTGAATTTCCCGCCCATAACGCGCTTGGTTACATCTAGGACGAATTAATTTTTCATGCAACATAGCCTCGCGCGAGGAAGCGTATACTTTCGCGCTGTCTCACACGTAAAATTACACAGCTAACGTCGAGCTCTCCTCGACAATTTAGCCTTGCTCTATGGTCTATTGTCCGTATATAGCTAAACGCAGATGTATACCGGCGCGTTGTATAAGCGCCTAAAGATTATGCTCCGGGATAAAGTAAGGAGCATAAAAACAACGAGAGCCAGGAGAGAGTTTCTCTTGCTTTACGGTATATCGCCTCCGCCTCGTGCAGCGCGTCCCCGCGCCTTGGATACGAGGACGTCCCGGCACAATTTCCGGTCGAGATCAGAACACCGCAGTAAAACTCGACGGCAATGGCGCTATCGCTCCCGGCTCCAGAGCGAGACGGAGAATAAGCGGAGAGAAAGAGAGAGCAGGAGAGATGCCCTCGAGGCAAAAGCGAGAGCGAGCGGGGATGGCAACGATGTCGTTTCACCCGAGTACTCGTCACCTGCGCGCCTGTGTGTGCGTCTGTGTGTGGGTATACATGCGCTCTCTCAAAGTTATCCTCAAAATAAGTAAACCGCGCGGGGCTCGCGAGCGAGAAAGAAAAAAAATTTCGCATGCCGAGGGCGCGCCAGCTGTCGCGCTCGCGCGCGCGGTTTCTTTTTCCTTCTCGCGAATTTCCATCTTGTCGGCTTGGTCGGCTTTTTTTTCTTCTATTTTCGTCGGGCTTTTGAAGGCTGCGCGCACGGTTAATGCGTTTTTGCCGAGCCGGCCTCTCGAGCTTCTTTTTCTTAGATAAATTAAAAATGAATATTTAAAGGGATCTTGTTGCGCCCGCCACCGACGCCAGCGAGAGATAATTAGGCGCCGTTGAAGGAATTATGAACGTTTTTAGGTTAACGACGTCCTCTCGCCCGCCGCCGCCAGCCGCGTTTTATCTAGCGCTGTCTTTTTAGCAACGTTATCCCCTCTTTATTATGGCACTTGAATATACTTCGAGGCTTCAGCTTAGTAATTAATGCTAGTTGAGTTTGGAAATTATGAAATTTCATACGTGCGCAGCTCTCGAGTGCTTTCAAATTTTGCGTATTCATTGTTACGGATTTCAAGTTTTCCACTATATTTATTCAACAACCCTTGTTTATAAACATATTTACGATGAAGTTTCTATTTCTAGAATAAAATAATTCTAATTTTACGTATGCAAACTATTTATACATTATACGTGCATATAAAATTTAAAAAAAAAAACGAAAAGTCATCGAATAAGAGAAGTAAAACATCCTAAACTTGAAGCAACCGTTAGGATATATCTCTTAATTTAAAAAAATGAATTTTAAAATCACAGACATTGCGGCAAAGCCACATGAATGTGGATCAAGTCGCACTCGACTGCTATCCCCCGCCCCCCTCTCTCTCTTTCTCTCTGCCGCTCTTTCTCTCTTTTGGCCACTCCTTCGCCGCGAGCTATTTGACAAAGGCAAAAAGAGGCCGCCCGCCCGGAAAAGTTTACACGAACTCTAATTAAGAGGCTCTAAACGCGTGGAGAGAATTTTTCGCAACCCTCATTTTGGTCGATAAACAAACCCGCTGTAAATATAACCAGGACTCGCATAAAGACAGCCCAAAATCTCGAGCTCAAAAGCTAAAGCAAAAACGAGTAGGCAAGCTAACTCTAACCCACCCCGAAAAAAAAGCAAAGCCACAATGCCGTGGCCGAGCGAGTTCCACCGCATTAGCGCCGAAAGCTCGGCCTCGTAGCTTAAACCAGCCCTCTGATGTTCACCGTTCATCTAGTGCGAAAATAAACACGCTGACAAAGAGCAGTTCCGAAGAATCGCGCAGCAGAAAAAACAGGCGCGCCCGTGCAAGGTAGCGAGAAAGGCAGGTTGACACCTTCGGCGGCTCCTCGAAGGCGGCTCATAACACAGCGCGCGAACGCAACTCTGGGGAAATTCAGGAGAAAGCTTCAGCTGGCGCACAACGACTGCACTGAAAAGTACACCCTTCCCGCTTGGTTTTATGCGTTTATAAAACGCGAGAGAGAGAAAGAGAGCGGGAAGTACAAGCCGATTGCCGCGCGCGGCGCCTCTGGGCTCGTAAACACGTAGCGCGCTGCATCGTTGCCGAGAGCCGCCGCTAATGCCGCTAATGCTGTCGCTATAGTGCCTGAGAGGGGGAGGTGTGTGTACGTTTCTGCACGCGTTGTAGAGAGGATCGGGAAATTTTTTTCTAAAAGAGTTTTGTATGTTTGTTTTTTGTTGATGGTGCGGAGCTTGAAGTTGGGAATTCTGAGCTGTAATCTTTAGATGGTTTTCGATTTGCATTAAAAAGTTTATTGGAAATAAACAATGGTTTTGCGTAACGTTTAAGATTAGATAAAAAGCGTATTCACTATCTTATCCACGATTTCTTGAAAAAAACTACTTGAATCACGATAAAAAGAAGCTCGAAAAAGAGTCCGAATCCTCCGAGAAAGTCCACGATATATCCATTAGATAAAGGAACGAGTAAATTAGCGAGTAGAGTAGAGTCGAAAGGGAAAAAAAGGAACTCGAACCCTAGAAAAAGGATTCGGAATCCAGCTTGAAACCATCTCCCCGAGTTCTTTCTCTCTCTCGGGGTGGGCCAAGTGCTGCTCGGCGATAAATCGTAGCGCGCGCGCTGCGGGGGCGGGTGTGGGGGGACTGGCGCACGGTAGATTTGATAAGAATTAGATAATTACGAGATGTAGACGCTGTACGTGCCAGGCCGCGCGGAAAAAGTTGCTGGAAGGGCTACCTAGAGCAGAGGAGGGAGCGGAATAGAGCGTGGGTGGAAAGAAAAAAAAACGTGCGGTTGACTAGGGGGCGGCGGCAAGAAAATACGAGAACCGGACGGGGCTGTGAAAGCGGGCCCGGGAATCCGTTCGTAAATTTCAGACGTTACCAGTTTTAGTCGACTCGTACAGCCGACATATTCGCGTCCGGTTCCGCTTCCGGAGCGGCTCCTTGTGTTGCCCGCTGTCTGGCGCTATCTACTTCCCGCTGCCTTTCTCCCGCTGTTTTCTTCCTCGCTCCTAGAGCAGCGGCGAGCTCTCCTCTCTCGAAAGGCTTGAGAAAGACTGAGTGATTTCGGAGGAAGTGCGCTAAAGTCATTGCCCGATTTCCTGCGCTCTCGTCCATCCAGCGTCTTTCATTTAGGGAGGAAAATT
>JAPYZB010000213.1:0-27837 GCA_030522745.1 Eupelmus kiefferi | reverse complement strand
GATGAGCGGCTGAGACCGCAATCCATTCTCATAGAGCACGAAAGCTGTTATCTAGTGCTTCAGTACGAGTGAAAAATTAATATCTTCCTTACAAAAGTCATTATTTGGCATATTTATCAAATAGAACCTGATGTATTGAGAAAGAAGCTTAGAAAAAAATTACAATAGCAAAAAAGGGAAGTTTTCCAAATTGATGAATATTTTTTAATCGACTCAATACTTTATAAATAGATGCATAAAATTTAATTTTTAATCTTGAGACAACCCGTAAATAACCTTATTCATAAAAAAATGAAAACCATCACTACACAGTCGTGAAAAAGGCGATAACCGAGGAAAAAATCAAAACTCGGCGCCTCGGGCCTCCGGTGCGCGCGCAGCCACGACATGCGCCGCTGGCTCGGTCTCGCTCCATCCTCGTTGCTCATGGCCTCGACAACGTCGAAATGCGTGTTTTCGCTGGCTCTCTGGCCTCCCTCCTCCGCCCCGCCGCCGCCGCCGCTCACCTCGCTGACTATTCTCCAGTAGTGGTGGAGGCACGTCCATAGCCAGCCTGCAGTCCGCAGCTCGTCCGCGCGACACATACTCACGCTTTTCGTCGAGGCAGTAGAGAAAAAAAGATAAGGAACACGCGAAACGCGCTCCTAGGAAAGCATCGTTTTCTCGTGGGAAAAAGGGACTTTGTCAGTCCTTCCTCTCTTTCCTCTCCTCTTCCTCTGTCCGTCTGTCTGCGCGGCGCTCGCTCCAATAAGCATAAGAGAGAGAGAGAGAGGCAACAAACGAAAACAACAACGTGCGTGCTAGCTGCGCTGCTGCGGCGCACTGCGAGCGAGTTAGAGAGAGAGAGAGAGCGAGCGAGAGAGCGAGCGAGAGAGGTAGAAGAGCATAAGTGAAGGAAGAGCAGTGCAAACGCAAAGACGAGCAGCGGGAGCAGCGACGAGGATAACGACGGGGACGTCGAGCTAGAGTCGCTCAGCAGCGGACTCGACAGTCAGCAGTTGGGCAGGCGAGGCTACATAAAGTACGCGATGTTCTCCGGGCTGACGAGCCAGGTGTCCACCTGGATGGGCAAGAAGGCCGAGGACGGCGAGCAGCCGGCCGAGCCAGCTGCCCCGGCGCCGACCGAGTCCGTCGAGGCCGCGGCCCCCGCCGATCCAACCGCTGGAAGGTAAGCTTACAACAACGATAACCCATTCTTACATTCTGCCCTTTTTCTTCTGCTACCTACTTTTACTCCTTCTTCTCGGGCTAAAAACCGAACGGGCGAAAAAGATGGCGCGAATCGCGCGCGCGGATTATGAAGAAACGAGAGAGAGAGCGAGAGAGAGAGAGAGAGAGAGAGGAGAGTGCAATCAATACCCGCCCGCTCGCAAGCGCGGAGACGTGCTTTTTTTTGACTTTCAATGAGCCACTCTCTCTCCTACGACAAATCCATTTTTTTTCATCTTGCTCTCTTGCCTCTTGTATGCAACTTTTGTCTGGGGCTACAATTTTACGCGTACGTTATAGTTTCGAGTAAAATTAGAAATCTAATGAGAGCGCAAATTTGATTATGTTTAGATTTAGAATGAAATATTCAGCATAGGGAGAATTTAAAGAACACATTTAATTTTTACAATACATACAGTAGGCTCAGTAGAGTACGATTTTTCCATTGTTTTTATACAGAGCGACAATCGCTGTCGCACAAAGCCATTCGCGTTTTATCAAACAAGAGCTATATCGGCTCGCACTTCTCCCAAAGCGCAGAGCGCGATAGCAGCTCATGCATGCGTTCTCTCAGCGCGCAAAAAATGACGTAAACGACAACAAAAGTTGCGCCGGCGTTTGCAGTACGGCTGCCGATAAAGCCTCGAAAATAAGAGCAGACGAAGAAGTTTAAGCCGCGCTTGCAGCTGCTGCCGCTGCTCCTCTTGCATATTTTCTCCGTCCTCCCCCGCGAGTACGACTCTCGGCTGCGAGTCGACAGAAATCGATATTTCTCTCTGTAACGACCGAACACACATACTCACACACACATCGCTGCTCCTCCTTTTTCATCTCTCTCTCTCTCTCTCTCTTTCTGTACTCTCGCACTTACCCCTTCAGCTACGTGCACAACGCGCCCCCTCTCGTATATAGGTAGCTCAATGTGTAATCGCGCGTGCCGAAATTTCGAGCGCGCCTCCCCCAGCAGGCTAGATCAATCGCTGGCTGCGCTCTTCCGGACGCATCACGGGCAGGGGATGGAAAAGAGACATTGGTCTTTACGGAAAGTTTTGGGTCACAGAGTCGTGCTTGCGCGCGGGCGCAAAATTTTTGAAAATGGACCAGGGAGATATAGAGAACGAGAGAGAGAGAGAGAGAGTTAGAGAGAGGGAGTGAGGACGGAGCAGTGCCGGTATTGATCCGACGTCGCACACGCGGGGACAACACGTATACACCAAGAGAGAGTGGAGAGAGTGAGAGAGCGGGCACAGGATGCAGCGGCTCGAAACTTAATTATTGTAATCGAGCGAAAATCAGGGGCCGCGCGAATTAGCCAAAGTGCGAGCCTGCGCCAGAGCAGCCCGATGGGCTTTTATTGCGACTGCGGTGTTGTTTTACACCCTGGATCGAGTTTCTCCCTCTCTCTCTCTCTCTTTCTCTCTTTCTCTCTTTCTCTTTGCCTCAAGCTCCCCTTTATCGAGAATCGAATTAAATGAGAAAATGATAATTTGCCGACTTATTATTCTTGAAGCTCGCTTCTTTCAGAAGATTTTTATATAAAATGATTAATTTTTCGGGGCTTAAGAAAACGTTTATTCGAGCTCTGACAAATCTCTCGAATTTCATAAAGCGCGTAATCTCGAAGACGTTGTCGCGCTATTAGTTCGATAGCGTGACATTTTGACTTTTCCGGCATACAGCGGAGAGGCGGGATCTTTATCCTCGACTCTTCCTCCTTTCCTCGTGGCAATTCCGTTATTTCTTCCAATTCCATTTCTCATCTTTTCTACTTATTTCTGTATTCATTTTATTCCCTTTCCATCCCCGCAGATCGATCTATGTCTCTCGGTCTCGGGCTTTCGTAATACCATCAGAGAGCCGAGAATCATTTTTATTTCGAATTCATGCCGCCAAGCGCGCATCTATCAAATCTAATAATGCATTACCAACGTGTAAAAGATGTAAGGAGCAAGTACGAATTATGGCAACTAAAAATTAATGGAAAATCAAAGTTTATATTTGTTATAAACTCAGGTTAGATAAATGAAATCTTTTAGAATATTTTTCTTTTTCCCTTTTTAGAATAAATTCTAAACTTTTTCTTCTTAATTGCAAATGTTTATTCTCACTTAAATTCGTATATTTTCTAAGAATTATAGTTTCGATTTATATTCATCATTTTTATTGGACGAATGGAATATTTTCTCATAAATCCATAAATCGACTATGCAGCTAACGTATTCAGAATGTATATTTTACCTTTTAAAGTTTTATTTCACTTTTAGTTTTTGCACATATTTTTCTATACTTTATATATAGCCGTGCTCTACAAAAACAGAAACATTTTTTAAATTTTAAGTTAATTACTTGCTAAATAATAACTAGTAATTGAAGGGTTAGCACTTGAGGTTAACAGCGTTACTGAAACCATTTTCCAACTAGTAATTATACATTTTCCGAAAAGGATGACCAAAAATCGAAATAACCTCCGGTAGTAACTTTTACCTATTATTGTAGTTTCAAATTGTGCTATGTACTTTAAATCAACAATGCAAATTCGGAACTGTCAATATTAAAATAAGTCAATCTCCTTTTTTAAGAACTACTTAGAAGGATGTATCCTACAGTAGATTACTCTTAGTCAGGGTTTCTATAAATAGCTGTATTTTCTATTAATAACATCAAAAATTTTCAAAAAATACTCAAAATCTTGTAACAAACAAGTAAAACAAATAATATCTTTTTTAACGTTTAAATATACAAAAAGTAATTATATTAAAATACTTAATTACTGCTTTATGTAGCAATGCATTTCCTTATTTTTTCAGTAATAAGTAAAATCGAATACTATTGAAATAACAAGTTTTTCATTCAAAAACTTGCAAACCAGCCTTAAATTCGAAAGCTTTGTTTCCACTAACTAGTTTCTCACTTAAAAACCACGATTCATAAATCCAAGGGCTCACAACAAACCTTAAAACATCCAAAAAAAGAAAAGGAAAACAAAAAGCCAACCTTGGTCTGGTCCGAAAACCGAAAACGAGCTTCGGAAGCGTCGCTCGGTCCGGAATTTTTCGCTGACGGAAGTGTCACTATATCAAAGAGCCGCCTCCGCTCCAAGCCTCGCCAACTAGAGTAACGATTTCGGCTCTCTGGGCAGAGCCAGCGCGGCAGCAGTAGCACGCGCGCATAATGTCTAATGCGCTGGCATGCTTCGCTTCCTCCCTTGCTGCGCGCGATGGGCTAACCTGTCGATAGTACATAGAGAGCAGGAAGGGAGTTTGCGTGGGCGGGATGTACTATACGGAGGGGTACGCGCAGAGAGCTATAGCTGCACGCTCTCTCGTCGATCGATTCGCCTTGACAGTTCTTGACTTGACAATCATCGCGCGAGGGATGCTGTGCAAGTGATCTTTCCGTGTGTCGCTGACACACACACACACAGGCACACGTGTTGTGCCGGAAAGCTCGGATCGTGCTACTGGAATCGCTAGTGGAGCGGGAAATGGCAATTAGTATGCGAGTGATGAGGTTTCGCGGTCTTTGCCTGATTGATCTAGGCGTGAGAAACGATTAGGCTACTCTGAGGGGAATCGGCTTATTTAACTTAAGCGGCGTTCGCGTGGAAATGCAAAAGAAGAAATAGATATTTAGCCGGAAGTGAGTTTGTAAAGTTGAATATCTTGATAGTGATTTAATGATTTCTGGCATAATTGAAGTTTTGTTAATTTTTATTTTATAAAAATAAAAAAATGTTACTTTTAAAGATAAGTCTTATTTCTATCTTATCATTGCTGATTATATCCGACTTCTCTTCTGTAAAAAATTCTCTTGCTGTACAAAACATAATATTCATATCAAGAAAATTCAGTCGCACAAAATCAGTAAATTTCTATTGTTTTTGAAGTTAATGACTTGCAATATGCTCCCTTTGAAAGTGTATTTCCGTAATTGAATCCCTAGAAAGCTTCCGTATATGTAATAACTGAATAATATTTTTGTATTCATGTCCATTAAAGCGTGATTTACCGTATTATTAACATTAAACAGTACGAATGCATAAATAATTTGGTGCAAGTTTAATTCGGCACAAGTTATGAAGGTTACATATATCCTTAAACTTACTTGATCTGACTCGTTCACCTCGAAAGCGATAATTAATAATTGATATTATCGTGTATTGTCGTCTTAATGGGCTAATTCTGATCGATTGCGAAAGAATAAAATGTCGCAAGTGTAATTCTCGTGAAACTTGATTTGTAAATGGTCTAATTTTCATTATAGTTACAACACAAGTAAAAGTTGTCAGATTTAAGAACTTTCCCCTTTGTATAGACTACGTACTAGAACAGTGCGCGCGCCTGTCTGCAGAGAGTACGGACAAATTTACACATACACGCCATGCTTATAGATGCTTTGACGCTGACAAAGTAGCAGCTATTACAGGGGATGGGATGTAATAGCTTATTTACACCACTTAGATGACTTAACACTTAATAGACGCCTACATTTCCCTATGACTAAACTTTATGCCCTGAATATATTTCTCAGGGGCGTACCTGCTTCAAAAGACCATATGTATTTATGAAGATAGAAGTTTTGTTATGCTATATTACGGACTGGTATAGAATAGAATCAGTAGTTTAATTTTCTCGATTGTAATATGTAATACTGAACAATACTTTCTATCTAATAACACATAATTCATTGTATAAAAATTTGCATTTTAAATTCAATTTTTACCAGTCTAATATTAGAAATTATTTATATTAGTATGTAAAAAATAATCAAACCAAAATATTAGATTTTTTAATTTTGTTGCTCATAAGAATTAACAACTTTATCCCTTTATTTAAAACCTCTAAAACTTTCTTATTAATATTCAAAAGTTTATTAATAATACAAGAAAGTTTAACTTTATAATTACCTTTACCTTAATATAGATATAGGTACAATCAAAAGTTTTTATCAACCACTTTATTAATGACCGTAAAAATACTGAATACACAATGAAGCGATTTCTGAATATGAAATCACTTAACTAATAATGTAATAAGCCCATCCAAGATCAAAGATATTTATAGTATTTTATTAATTCTCTAGATCATACGGCCTTTTTGTCACCTAAGTTTAGTTTGGCTTGGTTAAATTTTTCAATATAACAAAAAAAAATAAAAAAAATAAAAGAAACAATCTTTTCATCTAATCAGATGATTATGAATAAAAATTAAGAATAAAACATACATGATTATTTTATGAAGGAATAACATCCGGAGAAATACTTTATTAACATAGTTACTATCCCATTTTAATTTAAGTCTAGCTTATTAATCTTTCATTTACGACAGTTGCTCTTAGGAACTTTATTGTTAACTATTTACAACTGGATTTTATACTATAATTAGTCACATTTAATGAATGAAAGATTATTTGCTTTAAGAATTACAGTGAAAATATTTCATACTTAACTCACAATTTAACAAGCTGTAAATATTTATAATTTAAATGGTATATAAATAAAACTTATAAACTTATGAAAACTTGAAAATCGTTTGCAAAACTTTATAAAAAGCTCAATATAATCGTATTGCGATCCTAGATTTTTTTTCAAACGGTTTAAAAGAGCAAATAAAAAAATTAATTAAATTTGATGATTTCGATGATTTCTTGTACAAAAATAATTTAAAAATAATTACGAAAAATTAATAAAGCTGCTCTAATTTTATATTAGAACAAAACTATGAAGGTGATTTCATATTCAACGTGATTCAAAATTAGAACTAAATCCGTTTAGTGACCAAGTCATAAAATGAGAAAATAGGAATTTCGAGATTAAATGTAAATGATGTTCTATTTGCTCGTTTTCCCTGTGCTTCTTAATAGGTTTGCGTTTAATTTTGGGAAAATATGAAAACCGATAAAACTGATCTAAGAAAGTCAAAATATTTCTATATTTAATTAAAAAAACACCTTTCTTTTACAGTACGTGTACCCATTTTAATGTGTCTTTTTAGATAAAATTATTTTAATTCAAAGACCAAGAGTATAGAGTAAAAAAATGTAATGCAAAGTCTAAATTGATTTTATTATTTCTATTTTAAACGGTAGTAATGTTATGCGCAAAACTTGCTATGCTATAAATATATTGTTCTACAGTTACTGTACGCAGCTCTATAGTACCTGCTGTTCTGTAAAGTTTAAATTAGACTTATCCATTCAATCATTTCCCTAGTTGACTACGTACGTGTAAGGGAAAAAAAGTTTTGAACTCAAACGCAACTTTCACGCAAATAAACTTTCTTGTTTTCTGTTGGCTGGTATTAATTAATTTGAATGTATTTGCATTCAAGAATAGTAAGTAAATTAGAAAATGAGACAAGCGGAACGAAACAGTTTAACACTTGTCATCAAATTCTTTGAACGATTAAAAGTACATATGTACAGTAGTATCACTGATAAAGAAATGGCTTTAAAGAATCAGATTTTTATAAAATTTCGTGATTATAATTCACACAAAAAATGATAGAAAGATTTAATGTTCTTAATTACTTTTTTTTTATCTACATGTCTCATAAATTTATCTAATGAATCAAATTTCAATTGTAAATCATTGCAACTGAAATTTGTAACTTATAACAATATACTTTAGTTATAACTGAATGAACGTAAGAGTCGGCCAATGCACCAATACTGACATACATTTCGGGTGTAATAATATAAGAAAATATACTTTCAATGTTTGTTGTGGAATTTGCGCTCAAAATTATTTTTTATAATTTATCATTCAAAGAATCAAATTTCGAATCAAATTCCGTTTTTGTATATAAAAAAGAAAAAATTTTAATTTGAAATAAAAAATTTGAACTGAATAATCATACAAAATAATTGAATCTGCTAGGTAAAACTTCTTTTTTAAGTAGTTTAGTCACCTAATTATTGAACTTATTTTTGAACGTAATAAATAAAGTATACTATTTGGCAGTGAAAAACGAATACTAATATGTAACCAATTTCAGTTTCAGTAATCTTGCTAATAAAATATGTCGTACGTGAGATGAATTGTCAAATTTAAAAGACATAGTTACTTAGCTATCTTGGAAACCCACTATCTTATAAAATGGCAAAATAAGTGTAGTTTTTTATACATAGAATATTTAATATTTAGAAATTTCATAAAATTACATTTCCCTTGAGATGGTGTCCTCTCCTTATAAACACAGTCGTTTTACAAAAAATTTATTAAAATACATTTTAATATGATGGTCATGTTTCTTTAGATGGTAGTAACTTATTATAAAACTCTATGAATAATTATTAAGTTTTAAATTAATTAATATGCAACTGCTTATGAAAGCAATGGTAAACTTTTTCGATTTGTTAGTATGTTGATGCCTTTGATGAGCCTACATTGAGTTTTTAACAGCATAAAACTAAATTTTGCTTTCCATAATAAATTTTCGCTTACATCAAACTAGAAACTACAAACTCTATTTAAACTCAAATGATAGTGCAAAGTTAAAATTTTAGTTTAAAACTAACTTTATTTTGTAAAATTTGCATATAGTCCATAAATACTTAATCGTGTTATTGTCAGTTAGATTTAAATTTTGAAGGGCCCTGACAATGACATAAGCTAGGCAGATCCTAAACATTAGTAACTTTTATAAAATATATTAAACAAAGTTTTAAAGTAAATAATCTGTGATGCATGTTAACTCTATCCCTTTTAACACTGTGAACGACGCTTATGAACATTAAAATGTAAAAGTATTCTGTTTTTCTAAGTAAGGAACTTTTCTATTTTTGTTTATTTCTGATCTAATTACTGATGTACACTTTATCAACTTTTTAACCCTTTTTCAATTTCTAAAACTTAAATGATTGGGCTACCCGAAAATAATCAGTCTGTCCGAGTTCATCGTACTACTCAAATTTACCAAGTTACCCGAAATTATCTCAGTTTTTCAATTTAATTAAACTATTATCATAAAATATAAAAAGAAAAAGATATATAAAATTTTACTCTCCACTATAAACCGTTCGTTATATTATACACCATTAAAATCAATGATTATATATATGCAACTTATCGTCAAAGTAATGAGCTTTTTTTTTGTTGTTTCAGCCCGACGAAAGGCAGCAGCAAGCTGGAGATGCTGGCGGGCGTAAAGTCGCAGGTGGCCTCGTCGATGAGCGGCTGGCTGAGCGGCGGTATCCCCGGCCTGAACAGGGGCTCGGCTGCCCCGGCCGAGGGCGATCCGGCGGCACAGCAACAGGCTGCCGACACGATGGCCGACGCGACGCGGGATCCCGCCTCGGCGGGCGCGACAGAACACGTAAAAGATGATGACGCAAGCAGGTGGGTTGCAGGGTACGTGACAGCGGCCAGCCGTACTCCGATGATCGTCTCCGACGGGCCGAACAGAATTCCCTCTGTTCTTCTTCTTGCTCTTCTTATTCCCCACTTATTTTCTTTTCATCCTTGATCTGTCTTTGCTTTTTTGAATTCCGAAAGTAACGCTGCTCTGATTTTGACATTTCACAATGAAACTAGCTTTGCGATAGTGTGCGTTTTGCTTCGGTAGAAAATTCGTTTTTGAATTGAAAGTACTTTTGTTCCATTATTGTGATTTCACTGTACAGAAATTTGGAGATATCTGAGTTTTCAAGATTTTAACGTGGAAATTTATGTTTTGAATTTTAAAATAACTTTATAATTATTCGTATAGTATTAATTTTTTATAATAAATATTAAAAACAAATTTTTATTTCCATATATACATTCCTTTTTTTATTGCTATTATTTTATTTTTATGGTAAAGAATAAAATTTTTTTAAATGGTAGTTATTTACTTCAATAACAGATTGCATAATACTATTTTGAAGTCAAAATCATAAAAATTTTATTGCATACAAAAACGTTGTCCTAATTTTAAAAAAGTTTTTATTTTACTGAAAGGTTTTTTTTTCTTGACCCATAATATAAAAATTAACCGGGATAAAGAATTTAATTATGAATATACTGTCGCGATAAAATTTTTATTTTAAGAGATTCAAATTTTATTAATTTTTAGAGACATTTAAAAATTTTTAGCTCCTAATGTTTGTTTTACTTCTATTTCCTTTGATAGATTATCCTATCCCATCAAATTTCCTAAAAAATAAATGTTAGTAAGTAAGAAATTATGTATGCTCACGATAATGATTTAAGTATGGAAATTATGATTAAAGTTTTTAATAAGTTAATCGAAATTGCAAAATCAATTTCATTTTATGCCACTAGATAAAAGTATAGTTCATTTTATAATTAGAACTGTAAAAACGGTATAAGAATTTCATTTATCATTAATCACTTTCAAAATTTACATATTTATCAAAGTTCATAAAATCAGTTTTTTTATCATTGTAAATTATAAAGGAAGTCGTCATAAAATTCATTCATTAAAATTTGTTTAATCTAACAAATATTTATGATTTTCGTGTTCATGTAATAGTGGTTTTATATTACATATTATTGACTTTTCCATGCGCTTTTCAAATAACATTATGAGAGCATAAATCATTTACAATAGATGCTATCTTTTGTGACGAAGTACATTAAATAATGTATATAGTGCACTGTAAACAGATCTTATTAGGCGTATATTTCATAACTTCAGTATGTACTTAATTTAAACTCTGAGATCAAAGTAGGTAAAACTTTCTTACTGAAATCAATCTTTATACTGTCTTTTTTGTAAATTAAACCAATTGTTAGGAATAAAAAATTTCTCAATGCTCCAAGAGATATAAATGGTTCATTTAAATAAATTTAATATTCATTTCACTTCGCAAATTGTATCTATGCGACAATTAAATTTACATAAAATTAAAAGTACCTTAAGGCTCCTGAGGAAAGTCTAATAAATTGTGTGTAACTTAATTACTCACCCAGTTAACTTGAACTTCTATGCGCACGAAAGTCATTTACCTATAACGGATGCTTGTAAAACTTTTATTACGCGCACCTAAGTTTAATACTGTTCGGAAAATGATATTTAATCTCTTCGTCACCCTATTAATAAAGCGGTATACACGGGGCAAAATTGTGTACTCACCTTTAAGACACTTCCGGCGAAACCCGTCCTTGTCCCGTTTTCTATATTTGCAATGGTAATGGAATTTATGAACATGACCTCATCTCCTGAAAAATGTTCTTTAATCTTGTAGCAAAATTTGTATCTTTAATTACACGCTATCGTTTTGTATTATTAACTGAGCTGTATAGTAAAATTTGAGCAGATTCCTATTTTAAATTTTAAATTATCAAAAAAAAAAGAGAGAAAAAATATAAGAGAAACCGAAAATATATATTTTATCTTTGCAATGACAGAAAACTAATTTAATAAACTTAAACTAATTTATCGCCATAAATTTATTTTATATTTTTTTAATATATTTCTTTTTTAGACAAACACAAAAATTTGTTATAAATGTCTTTATAAAGAAAAATGTTTTTATGAAGAGAAAAGAATAAGCCATTACAAGTTGCAATTGTTCCCTCCTCAAAAATGAGCCGCGACATATCCACAAAGACAAAGCAATTAATAGGTAAACAAAAGGCTCGCCATTAATCCAACCTCTCCAGGATATTAAATCAGACGCCTATACATCCCTTATCCCCGGCCTCATCTTAGCCGGATGCCAATCATTACTCTCTGTCTCGGTCTTCTTCGTCCCTTCTCTCAACTGCAGACTCTTCCACTCCTTTGGCCCCATTGTGGTGCGCAAATAACAAAGTCTGCTCAGGAGGGACGCTAGAGCGCGAAGAACGGCCAGCCGCACATAGATCGCGAGCTCATCATAATCAGCCGGGGCGAGATTCCCGCGATAAATATTACAAAGCCTGCTCGGCTCTTCCCCCATTCATCTTGGACGTATTAATAACCGCGCCGATTTCTCTCTCTCCCTCGCTCTCCCCTCTGCCCTTTGTTTCGCGGAGGTATACTCGGCTAGCCTTATAGAGTCACCGATATACCTGCAGTGCGCATGAACTCAGCTTTTATATCCTTGATTAAAGTGCTGGATAATTTCTGTGAATTAAAATTTATTTCTTCAGAGATATTATTCCCAACAAAATTAATTTAGTGAAAAACAAAATTAATTTTATTCGGCGTGTAAAAAGAGTTTTAAATCAAAGGAGAATGGCTTTCGGTGCAAAATTTTACTGTAACTTTTGCAAAAACAGCATCAAAGATAAAAGGGTAATTTTTCTTTTTTCATGAAAAATAATTGTCACGCATACATCGACACTCATAAGAAACAAAAAAGCAGAGTAAGATAGTTTTTCATTCAGAATAAAATACCATGAAATTGAAACTTGAAATGTATGTATCTGAGTGTGTATGCGTACAAGTATGGGTGATAAAACGATAAATGCTCGTCGTTGTCGTTGTTGGATGAAAGACGAGGGAGTTTGGATGCTCATTGATGATTGATGTTTTACAGTGCGACTGGCGGAGCGGACAGCGGCCCAGCGAGTCTCGGGGGCACGCCGACCGAAGACAAGGATGGACAGCAGGCTTTCGGCGCCGGTAGGTTTTTGCACACTTTTATTTCTATCTCTCTCTGTCTATCTATCTCCCGCTCTCTTGTTTTACACTTTTGCACACTCTTTTACGCGCACCTTTATACACACCCTTTGGCTTTTTGCTTCACCTCTCGTTTGCCCTTTGTCCGTTCTTTGTTTCCCGTTCGCTAGAGGCTGAATTGAAAAATTAAATTTCTGAATGCTTTACATTCACAATGGGAGTGCGGGGGTAGAAATGGGTAGAGAGCCAGCGGATGTGACCCCTGCCTCCAGCAATAGTTTTTGTAAAAACAGACCACTGTTAGCTTTGCTGTTCAAAAAATATTCCACAGTATTCCAAATTTTTGAGAAAATTTGAAAAAAATCAAGTTATTAAACTAAAATAGTTTTAAGGATTGAATTTATTTGACAAAATCTACATTTTTAGTTTTACTTTTTTTAAAAAAAAAAGATGAATAAATGAAAAGTTCATCAGTTTTAGTGAAAATAATTTCTACTCTGACTACCTATAGACTTACGTTATATAGCCAAGGTATACCTACTTAATAAATATATTCCTAGGCAGACTACAAATTACATAATATAATTATTAATTTACTACGTAAAGCAATGTACTACGATCGAGTACCCAAGGTATAGATACAACGTTAGTGATTGTTCTCTTGGTTTTGCATGTCAATTTTATTTCATTATAAATTTAAATAAATCGAAAAATTTGAGGAAACAAAAATACTTTATTGAAGCACTTGAATACATTTTCATTGAAGGCACAATTTAAAATGTTTCTATATCTAGTTATTAGATTATTAGTTTTATTTTAGAGAAAACTTATAGTCTTTAAAATTATGCACGATGACTATACATTGGTGAAATGAATTCAATAATAATATTTATATTTATAAACTTTTAAAATTCAACTACTACTACCAGGTAAATTCCAAATTTTTCATTTGTTTTTATAGCATACTACATGCTCGATAATTTAGATATCTTCATATTATTTTTTTGAAAGTTTACTTACAAATTTTATCATAAGTTTTTATATATTAGATTTCTTTCTACAGTATTATAATAAGTTTCATGAAATTCCTGTTACATTTTTATACAATTAATATGAGTAATAATAATAGGGTAAGTCCAATTTCATTAATATGACAATTTTATTGCATAAAAAGAATTAAGAATGCCATTTTCACATCATTCACTTGGATCAGCTTTTTACATCTAAGAACAACAAATTTTTCTTGTACTTTAGTGTGTATAAAAATTTTACCTTCATCAACATAAACAAATGTGATTTTCTTTAGCTTAGTCATCATATATCTAATGTACTTACTGCTCAATTAAGTTAGCGAAGTTAGTTTAATTTGATGCGGATTACTTTAGATTTGATAAAACTTCTTATATACACAGGTGTATTGCATTACTTTTTGACAAACTTCTTTTTCACGTATGCTTGAAGAATTTTCCTCAATAAATTATTAGCAATTTTTCAAACTAGTTTTAATCTCTTTTAGATAGTTTGAATTCTATGCTTTATCAAAAGACTAAAATATTTTTCGATCATATTTTTTTTTACTATTTCTTAGAACTTATCCGATCTTGAAATAATACATTTTCTATTTTTAGTCTCTTCAGGAACTCAAAAAGTCAATTAAGTAATTTCATAACTAAGGTACGTCAGTATACAAATAAAAACAAGTTGATCTTTTGAGAGCTTTGCGTAAGTTTCATTATTTCTATCGTAGCTTCTAATTAAAAAATCAAATACTTATGATATAAAAACATGCTAATAATAAGCTTTGCTCTTGATGAGAAAGAAAGAAAGTGCTCCAGCGCTTTCAAAGCTGTGTGCCACATCGCTCCGTATTTAAGAATCTTTTTCCATTAACCCTTTCAAGTAGAAAATCGCGAGAAAATTTATCCGTTAAAAAATTGCGCGTAATGAGCATTTTTCCGCGAGCTATTTTATGCCTAAATGAATGAGAGACGTAAGCAAGTAACGCGCACAGTTTAATTAATTTATGAACTCAATCTCCCTCTAAGGCTGAAAAAGTACAAATGTATAAACTAAAAGCGAAAAAGAACATTTATACATAATGCATATAAAACAAAAAAGTAAAAGTTGGGATTTAAATGTGCATTTTGAATTATTCTAGCTTTCATAAAGTTAATGTATGAGTATAGATATTGAGATTCGAAAGAATTATTTTCGCTTAGATTGAAAGAAACATTTAGACATTTTAAAATTAAAATTCGCTTCATTGTATGTGTTGAGTATGTAATTTAACTTCAAGAAGGATAGAGAATACATCTTTATCGGTAGCCACTTTTACGAACTATAGTATCCTTTGGTTCTTTAACGACCAATCAATATCCTTTCATAGACGTCGCAAAATTGTCGCGCTATGAATTCGAAATTTCGATCACCCAAATGCTTTTCTATACTATGCGTCCAATCGATCCTTTGGTTCGCAAATCAACAATACTGTTCGTCCTCTTACCTCCCCGGAAATTCTCTAGCCAATATTTCTGTCGATTTTTTTTTCCTGAAACCGTGGTTGTGCTCGTCAGAACTTTTTTCTTTAAATTGTAAAAAGAGAAATGTTGAGTTTTTTTATTTGAGTTTATCGACTTTCTTATTCAATTATACGTGGAGCACAGAAGCACTGTTTGCCAATGAAAAAAATATGATTATTGCGATAGGACAATGCCTTTTTCTAATTTATTGCGTTGTATACATTCAATTTATTCAAAGTTCTTTCTTGCCTTTTCTTGATAAATAACTATTAAAAACATTCATAATAAGTTATTTTTGTAGATTATAAATATATCTAAACTTTTTATGATTTAAATTTAAGACTACAAGTTTTTATGAGTATCTTATTTTTAGCTAAATATTATTTGTTAATAAAAGCCTAAATATTTATTTATTCTCCCGTTTATTACCAATCAATGCGAGCACAAAAAAAATTTATTTTAGTTACGCAGCAGTAATTTAGTCTATTTTTATTCTTTTTTTACAACTTTTTAGAAGGATTTGTAAAGGGTGTAAATGTAGCGCTTAAATTTTTGAATTGCATGACACTTATTTAAGTCTAATTTCACTTTACACTCGACAAAGAACCTTCTTCTTACAAAAACATAAGAGACCTGTGTAAAAGTTTGATTTTTCTTTTACGATTTTCCTTAAAGTTTTTTTTTCTTTTATTTTGTTGAAAGGCCTGAGTAGGTTTTGAATATTTTTAAGAATTATCCTTAAAATTATAAGTTGTGAAAAACTAAATTAATTTTTTTCAAAACGAAAAACATGTTTATTATTACCATTTTTTATGTAGTTCTGAAAGATTCTAATCTGTTATACAAAAGAAATTCTATAACACTGTTACATTATCTATTTAAATTAAAATCTTCTACCTATTCATCAAAAATAATTTAACATTACATAAAAACTTTAATTAATATATATATATATATATATATATATATATCTGCCCAATCATCCCTTTCCACATCCTTTTTTTCAAACCGTAGCTCAAAAAAGGCCAATGAAACAACCTTACATTTTGGTGCGATTCAACAAAGTTGAAGCATCGCGCACACTCGACGCTTTTAATTTTGCCTAAGCAAAAAATGCAATTACTCGGTGCTCCTTTATTTGCAGTGTCCACGAAGGCGCTAGCGGGCGCTAAGAGCCTGGGTGGCTTCCTGTACAGCGCCGTCAACAAGGCCGGCAAGTCAGTCGCCGAGGCCAGCGCCAAAATCAAGAAGACCGTCGAGGAAAACGTGAGTCTCACTCTTATTTTCTCGCTTTTTTTTTCTCCCAGACCCATCGACGAGGATACCTTTAAGCTGGCACGCTCGAGAATTTTCGGGAAGAAGCGAAAATTCCCAGCGTCTAATGTCCCCGGGAGCCGTGAATTATTTATAAGGATCGGAAGGAAGGCCCGAGCCGCCCCCTCGGAGTTCGATGCTTTTTTAGCTGTATGTGTGCGCGTGTGGGTAGTACGCAGGCTGAAATTGAAGTTGTAGGTTAAAGGGAGGGGGCCTTGATTTCAAATGCAAATTCACCTTGATTCCAGGCAATTTCAACGTAGAAGCAATTTTCAGCTGTTTTGCTGCGTTGAATAAGTGGCTATTTAATGACTTAAGGATTGCTTATTAATCGATTAATTTTCTCGAGTAATAACTCCACTGACAAGGACAACTTTTACAGTTCAATATTAAAAGTTTATTTTCACATTTTCTTTGCTAATATACTTTTATTTTTTTGGTGTTAAACTAACAGACAATTTAAGAAGTTATAGTAGAATATTTTTAAAATTTTGCCAACTAGTTAAATGAAAATAGATGTGGATCTCTGATGCTTATGAGACTTTTTACTCCCAATTACTAAAACTTTTACTGCAAAACATCTAAAAAGCTCGTTAAACTGCACTTTATGCCTTAAAGTATTGCAAAATTTCTGTTGATACTATTCTGCTTTTTGCAGATAAAAATAACTGCATTTACATTAAGCAAAAATTTGAAAAAGTTATATTTTAGCACTTATACTAATAAATTTAAAATATGAGGAAAACATGTTTGCTTATTCTTTTAAACACGACTGAAAATTTAATTTATACTAAAAGACCAATACTAAATGCAATATTTAAGCGTTATTACAGATAAAATTTCTACAGATATTGGATTTTCCAATAATTTTTAATATAGAATCAAAGAAAATTTCGACCAAACTCTAACACAATACAATTATTGATATACCAATGATAAACAATATTTTTTATCCTTGTTTAATTTCGTACTAAACTACAAAAAGAAAAAAAATCTGTAGTTCGATCCTACGACAGGCGGCCACAAAAGCATCCAATAAAACACGCGCCGGATCCGCATCCAATCGAGTCAGAAACGTTTCTCCCCCGACACATCCTCTCGGTGCGCAGCCAGCGAAAACTTACGACGATCACTGCACGAGAAGAAAAAGGCGGCCGCTGCTGCGCGCGCGAGCTTGATCTTGATAGCTCGAGAGTCAGCTCTATTCTCTCTCTCTCTCTCTCTCTCTCTCTCTCTCTCGTCGCGAAAAATCGATGAAGCGAACGCCTCCCTCTTCTCTTTACCACTGTCAGTCGGGCAACCCTCATTTTTTTGCGGCTGCTGCTGCTGCTGCTGCTGCTACTGGCTGGTCAACGATAACTCGTGGCTTCGATGATTGGCGTGCGCAAGTTTCTTTTCTTTTTTCGGAATACTTCGGTTATGCGGACAAGGGTGGGCCGAGGGTAATCGTCCTAGTTTGGCTGGAATTACGGACTCGAAGCTACGAAGCTAGCATCCGGGATCTTTGCTTGGAGGAGATGGATGATCTTTATTGCTTGCTTTGGATGCAGCGCTTTTTCGTACAATGGATTATTCTAAAACGTACTGGGGATATCGTTTGGACAAATAGCTTCTAAAATGAGAGTTGAAATCGCATTCAACTTTGATGGGCCGGCTGTATTTTCCTGGCTTGTTTGCTTTAGATTTTAGATAGAGATTTCTTTTCTCTTGTATACATAATAGAACAAACAAGTTTATCGGTATACTTTTCAACATGGTCATATTTTTGAATTTTATTTCTTATAATATGTAGTATGTAAATTTTTTATTATTTTTTTTTAAAAATGATAAACAAGTTCATAAAACTGTTCTTTATCAAAATGGTTATGATTTGACGATAACAATAACAGTACATTATTATATTTAACCTGCTAAAATTGTAGAAGCGCGAACTTCTTGTTTATCTAGGCGTAGCCTCAATTTTGGCCCGTCTGAACTTTATAACTGGATAACAACTTACTAGTTATGTTGCGCTTCTACTTGTTATAGAAATCAATAGAATACATTTAGGATATGACTGATACCAGACATTAGTTCACTTATGTTTGAAATTGAATGTGCAACTGAAATAAAACAATTATAAGGATATTTCTTTTTTCAAATCCAAAGCACAAACTATCTACCACTTTTAGAGACTAAACAATTAAGAAACGAAGTTCGTGTTAAGAGTACATTATTTCATCAATTACTTAAAGCATAAATAAATAAGTAATAACTCGACTTTTCTTTTATTAAAACGGTTAATTGTTATCTCTCCCAGTTTCTGATCTCTTAATTTTTTATTTTACCCTCCTTTCTTCTCTCAGCCAGCTTCTTCGGCGATTCCATATATCGTAGGCGCCTCTTCAGTCCCCTTGTCGCCTCCACTTCTGTCCGTCGAATGTCAGCAGTCACTTTTGATACCAGCTTCACTTGTGCACAAAATTAAATTAAAGCAGAGCTATCGCTACCGAGGGTGTATATATCAAGGTCCAAATTAATCACCCTTGAAAAAAAAGGTACATCGCCGGTCGTGTCGTCGGTTAAATCTTCGCGGCTTTGGGAGCTTTTTTTATTTTATACCGCAATTTTGAAATTCATTGCACAAGTCGTTTTGGTAATGCGCGACGTGTATGCCAACCTGGCTGGTGTGTACACTGTTATTGGATTTTTTATCACGTGTTTTACATGCGCACGGGGATTTTCTGCAACGGTATTTTTATGCAATATGTCGGGGGTACGTCTGCGGAATAAAAATGCGAGCGATGCCGAATCGTAATTAATTATTGTGAAACTAAACGTTTTTTATATTAAACCAAAATACTTTGCATATTAATTTACCATTAAAAAATCCTTATATTGTCGTTTTGGAAATGAAAAGTAAAAAATGAATATTAAAATAAAATTCAAACTAAATAAAAAATAAAATAAATACAAAAATATCTGAAATATCTTGTACTTGCAGTTGAGGTCTGATTCCATTGTACAGTAGTAAAGCGTACGCATAGGCAGGCGTGAAAAATGCATGCGGGCTTGCCGTGCTCGCATGTTACTACTGCATTCTGCGTGCGACGTCTTGCAAATTTATTTCCGTGCACAGCAAGAAAATATCACTGCTTGTTAATTCAATATTATTCGTAAAGAAGCTGGATGTGGACGTGCTTTATTGAATTATACATGTTAATCTCGAGGAGTAAAAAGACAGTAAAAAGAAATGTAATTATGGAGAGTGGTACTTTTACACTACTTTTTTTTAATGTTTATTTATCGCAGTAATCAGAGAGCTACATTTATTAAAATATTATTTTCATTTATTTTTTAATTACATTAAATCTTTGAAATTAAATAATATTAACTATATTAACTTTTTATAACATTCGTGACACTATCCATGATTATACGTCATTAAAAGAATTTTTTATTTTTAATCCTTAATCCTCTTTTGATAACTCTATCGATAAATATTGAAAAAAGTTTAATTCTTTTTAATATATTTAAATGAAATGCATCTCTTTATCTTAATTGAAACCTGTATTTGAAACTGACAGATACTCGAGATTCCGTCCTTATAAAATCACTTTTCCAGATGCGTGCGAGACTAAGATTTCTATCTAATAATTGACTTCATGCTTGTTTTACTTTAAACCATCCACGCGAGAATTGGAGATACATATCGTTTCTATTTGCTTTTTTTCATAATCATCTTGTATTATAATTAAATAAATCCATTTAATTTGTTTAAAAGTAACTCGTGCACATAACTACAAGTTGCAATTATTCCATATTTTTCATCTTTTCTACAAGGTATTTCAGAGATTAAAAATTAGATAATTATTTAATTTAGCTTATAGCAAAGCAGCAATTATTAAATAACGTTGTTGCAAACAACAAGCCATAGCTCGTTTTATCGATGAAAATTAGCACTATTTATAAAGCTTATCCATGAAGTTAAATGAAAATACCTCTCGAACAAAGCTCTTCAAGTCTCGGTCAATTAATCATCCAACGGCGCAAACGAGCTAATGAAAGTAAAAAAGCAGGAAGAAAGGAAGCAGAAGCTGTATATATACAAGTGGGTCGCGCATCTTTCTCGAAATTAAACATCTCATCTCTGGAGCTTGCACGCCTACGGCACAATAGAGCGTCGCGATTGATTAAGAAGTTTTTATTTTCCTTCGCCGAGCGTCGGCGAGTAACAAAGGCGCGGCCGCGACAACAAAGTTCCGAGCGAGCGAGTCGCATCAATTATACACGCGCGGCATAGTTAGCCGCGCGCTCGCGCGCCGCCGCAACAAAGACGCGTACCTCCCACGTAACTATAAATGCGCGCGCGCGCTGAGCTTTACACGCGACGATGTTTCGGTGCGAAGCAGCCGGACGCGATGTAGTTTGCGCGCTATGAATCATAAATCACCGCTTGGCTCTCAGATCAATATGGCTGCTCTTTACGCCTCGGAGCGTTAATTTAGAGGCGTGGGAAGGAGCTGCTGATGCACAAGCTAAATGCCTCAGCAGTTTCGCCTTTCCAGATTTATTAATGGCCTAATCATAAGAGCTGCTTTACTTTTAAACGTTGTTTTACATGAGGATAATAAATAATTTTATTATAAGCGCTGATAAAAGTATAATGCCGCTATTAAACCTTCATCTGGCATTGATATAAAAATGCTCATTTTTACTGATCGATATAAGATGCTTATCGCAATCAAGCTTTATTCTCATAATTACTGATTTTTATAAATTGAAAAAAATTAGATTAGCTTAATACTTGAAGTCTGGTAAGAATCTACTGGCAATTTCTTAAAAATAAAACAATTTTGTCGAGTTTCATAAAGTTTCTTGTAAATTTAAATTCACTCATGCGCGATAAGAATGTTAAACTCTTTTGAGAAAATTCTAGTCCACCTATTTACTCAGGACAAAAATTATGCTGAAGCTTTATGACTAAGCCTTTAATCTTGGCTAAGCCGAGTTCCAAACAAATTACATGCCGGGTCACATAAAGTTCTTGCTAGTTTTATAACAAAAAAACGAAAAAAAAAAATGAAAAAAATGTAGAAACAATAAAGTGTGAAGAGTAAAATAAAGTCGGGTGAAAAAGCGTTGTTCACAGCTATAAGAGTGAAGCGATCGCTTGGCTAATCTTATCAGCGAAACGGGCCAGGAGAGGAGCTGGCCGCGCGCAGCTACTCGATAAATCAAGCTCGTTTCCCGAGCGCGCACACTTGAGCACTTCCAAACGCCAGAATGAATTTCCTTCATCGCCCCCCATAAGTTTAGGCCTTAAACGGCCATCTCATCGGTCAGCTGAAAGAGAGAGAGAGAGAGAGAGAGAGAGAGAAAGAGAGCGGCCCGGAGAATCGAGTCAAAAGAATTCCCCGCCCCCACAGCTGCCTACTGCGTCTTTCAGCGAGAATCAGGGTTACATTCCGGCGCTGTATGTAGAAGAGAGGAGGCCGGGGGTGGAGGCGAAGCGAAACGGGGTCTAGTTCATCGTCCACGACTCGCTGGCTGGTGCGCAGCGTGCGCTGGCCCCCTCGGAAGAATAGGGACATAGCAGCTCTCTCGCTCTCTCTCTCTCTTGAGCGCGGGCGTGTATTGATCCACTCGCGCCCCGCGCGCGCTCTCGGCCAAAGAGTGAGAGAGAGAGAGAGTGAGAGAGAGAGAGAGAGCGAGAGAGAGAAGGAGGAGAGCGAGCCAAAAAGCGAGAGAGAAGAAGAGCGGTCATGGGCTAAGCCTCTTTGGGCTTCTTTCTTCTTCCCATCTTATGGGAACATCCGTGCTTGTCTATATTTATACAGGCTATTATTTATTATTTATACCAATTACCAACCAATTTCTAACTTTGTGATTATAATGAGGTTGTTAATTGTTTATAAGGCTTACGAAATCCGTCCTAAAGCTCTTCCTAGTAATAATTACAAGTTTAGTGAAACCGTCTTTTTTCTGTAAAACATACGCTCGAAAGCTCCCCGCTAATTTGCAAGATCACATGATCCGTCTTACAAGCCGCGTGTTCCAGTTGACACGAAAAAAAAATGTCCGCGCTAATGCAACGGATGAAGTCGCGTGTCACGCTTTCATTTCACCAAATCAGCAACCCCAGAAACATCATTCGTAGAAAAATTAAATTATAAGACGAAATGCCATAATATAAGAGTGTACAATCAACAATGATCAAAGGAAGCTTGCAAGCAGCCTCGACACCAAGCATTTGTCGCTGCCGTAGACACACACGCGCGAGCACAGAGAGAGAGAGAGAGAGAGAGAGAGAGAGAGAGAGAGAGAGAGAGAGGGAGAGAGCGAGCTTAAGTCCTCTCAGACGGCGCGAAACGCCGAGCTATCCGCGCCTTTGTCGAGGATGCCTCCTCTCGCTTGGCTTGCGCGCTGCAAACAAGTCCCGGCAACCCAGTTCAGAAGTTAATTTGAATCAACGTAGAACAGGAGGAGCTGACGCTTTAAAAAAAGAGCGGAAAAGAGCTTCTGCGCTGTGCGACAAAAATCAAGACGTGGATGTACTTTTTCTTCGATTACGTATCTTTTCTTTTGCGTCAGACTCTGTTTATCAACGTGTCGCAGCTATCCGACATCAAAAGGCCATTATTCCGTCCGGAAAAGTCTCGAGAATTAATTATCACCAACTGCAATCGAGAGATTTGAAAAAGAAAAGCCGAAAAACATTCGCTCCTCGCGCCGGCATCGAGCAGACGAGCGGCTCGTAAAAGCGCAATTAAAAGTTAAAGAGAGGCATTTTTCAGGGTGAAAGCTCGGTGTCGTCTTGGCGCTTGTCCCTTAATTAGGCCGCAGGCGCGTGTATCCGCGGCTCCCGGGGAGGCATGAGTTGCGCGCTCGGCTCTGCGCGTAAACGCGCCGCAATCGATAAACGCACCTTGTCCCTTGACCTTTCAAGGACGATCGCGACTCCGGGATGCGGCACGCGCTCTCTCGCCTATATACGAAGAAAAGCGCCTCTCCAGCGACATGCTACTATATGGCTTTTGACTTTCGGATCTTTAGGAGATAAGAGAGTTTTTCCGCTTGAGGGTTCGCTGAGTGCGCTAGTTCTGATAGGGATCATTTTTGATGATGACTATTCCTACTTTATTGGATTATTTATAATGCTTATACTTATTAAGGGTATATTTGTTATTGGTGAGTCCAAGTTATTTCCAGTTTTACTTAGAAAAGGGTAGAAGGGCATTTGCGTGCGTATAATTGCTTTTCAAAAAGTAACGACCATAATTAATTGCTGTAGTTTTAAAATAATCACGTATAACTTTTAGATTATTAAATATTTGAAAGATAGAAATAACTATCAACAATTTTTTAACTTTCTAACCTACTTGTTATGCGAGAACTGTACAAGAATGTTACTGCGAAATTTTCATGGAACCTAGATAAATATTGCTTCAACGTTTTCAAGCTTTATTTACACATAATTTCCTTCAATAAAAAAGCTTATTGTGTTTAAATGAATCTGATTTTATGCTCTACAAATTTAAGAGTCAATAAAAATTAGGAGTCTTTTTGAGGTCACATTTCAAAAATGTTTAAATTATTTATGTATACTTTATTCTAAGACTATATAACTTTATTAAACTTTTACATTTTACAATTTAATAAGATACCAAAAATTAAAGTTTTGGTTTCAACATTGTTAGGTAATAAGTATCTTAATAAATATTTTGTTTTTAACTAAAAATAAAAATAAGAATACTTACAATGTTTTACGTGTTTAATTTAATTTTTTGCAAAGTTATTAAATTTATTCGTTAAATGAAGCTTTTCAATTTATCCTTTCGAAATAGCATAGAGTTATCATTATTTGTAACAAAGTTCGATCTTATCTCAGTAAACACAATTTCTCAATATCTCATTAATTTCCAATATCCTTTCATTTTCATTTAATTTCGCAAAAAACTAAATCAAATTGAAGAAAATAAATTCCACGAGATATTTATGTCAATTAACGATGTAGGAACAATGTTAAATAATGAAAATATTATGGTGCGAAAATTAATTAGACAATGATTTATAGATGTGGAAAAGTATGTAATTTTTCTAGTTAACTTTTGGTACTTCTTAACTCATTTCCCAAGCTTAAAAGTAAGACCGACACTAAAATACCTTGAAATACGAACAATTAATAGGAAATTTCGTTCTTTCTTTCTTCAGAAGACATATTCTCAGACATAATTCTAGTCCGGCAGGCAGCAATGGGCCACTGCGTATATTGAATTAACTTTATAGGCCGCATCCTTGCGCAGGCCAGGGAAGCGAGTAGGTGCCAAAATCGATAGGCGGCGGCTCTCTTTTATTTTTCGTTCGTCCCCTATTCCAGCCGAAGCTCTAGATCACCAATACACGTAGTGCGCGCGTGCACACGTGTATATACGCAGCTCCTCGCGATTGGCCGCTCGTAAACACTGAGCCGGCGGTTCGTTATACGGCTTAATGCCGCTGTCATATACCACGCGGCACGTGTAAGCGCGAAATCGGCGCTACGAGCTTTTACGTCATTTTCAGGCTATCGAGTGCGCGGACCTCCGCTCCGAATTGACAGCTTTATTTTTACCTACCTTTTTTAAGGCTCCTCTGTAAATAGATGGCTTTTTTCGACGTATTCAACTATTTATGATTTCTCTTCTCTTCTATGAAAACCATGATTTATAGGCTTTATGTTGTTACACCTTCAAATTGTAATTAATAATCAAAAAGATTATAATTTATTGATCTAGAAAAGTTATCAATAATTGTTTGTTATTTTTGTACATATAAACAAAATGGAAACAGTGAATTTCAGTGACTTAATTAAGTGAAAAATGATACTTTTTTAATTTTATTTCAAACAGAAAATTGCATCTAAAACTAATTAAATTTTCTTACATTTAAATAGGAAAAATATAAATGTTAAATTTTACGTTATAGTTAAAGTAATTTAAACTATATAGTGAATTTTATGTTTGCAGAATAACTGCTAGTAAAAAGCTTTCTGAAATATTGGAAAAATGCAAAATAGCTACTAATTGAAAAGGTATAGTCTGTCAAAAAAAATAAGCTCAAATCTCGTCCTCCTTCAATTTCAGGAACATCTTTATTGAAAAGCATCAAATTCAATATAGAAAAATCAGTAATTGATAAATTAAAAATAAAAATTTTTCTATTTACGTAGTGTATTAATGATCTCGTTCACATCACAGTAGTATTAGGCGTATACTGTCAGACGTGAATTTTCGAAATCTGTAGTCATACTTGTTTTGTCATATTTTTTAATTAGGAAACCTGGAGGAATGTATTTTTCCTAATACTTTCTTAACATTTAAAAGTCTAATAATATTTTTATAAAAATAATGAAATTTTGTAAAAAAAATACAAGACACAACAAACACAGAACGATTTTATGTAATAATCCAATTTACAACCATTAACCTTTATGTTTTTATTTTTTTCACTTGCAAAATGTAACAAAAACCATTCTATATACAATACCACATCCAGCAAATAAACAAGTCTCTTTTTCTATTTCATGCCCGCAATCACGTACACAACACCAATGCCTCAACGATAAACACACACATACAACACAACTCGCACACACAACGCCGCAGGTGAATAATCAGGTAAATCGATGCATGTATATAGATATAATAATGACACGCAGAGAGAGAGAACTCGCCTCTTCTGCAAACATATATACACACACATATATATATATATATTTACGTGCAAGCTGCTAGCTGGCTTTTCTGCGTGCAGGTCATATGCCGCGGATTTGGTGCGCGTGCGTGACCCCTGCGATGCGAGAGTAATGCCTTTTCTCCCGCGTCTGTCTCTTGTTATTCTTTCCCTTTGTTTCTGTAATCTAAAGCCTGTCCTAGCATTGTTGTTACGGTGTCTTTTACCGAGAATTATACTCTGGATATTTTTAATAAAAAAGATTAGCCCTCGGGATTGGTCTGGCTTTGCTGCTCCACGCTACTGCGCGCACGTTTGTTTTTATTTCGGATTTTGCCCTCGCTACTACTGCTTTGCTCTTGTTGCTGCTGCCGCTGCTGCTGCTGCTTCTCTTGCTGCTGGCTTTACCCTATAGTCTTTTGGAAGAGCTTTTATAGAGGGATGCTTTAACGGGATGTGCAGGAATTTTATTGTAGGGTACACAATTTATTTTATAGAAAGAAAAAGTGCTTAAAAGAGGAAAAGGAAAAAGAGTAAAGATTGTAAAAATTTATTTATCAATGCCTTAGTTCATTAGTTTAAGCAAAATAATACTTTGTTCAGTAAGAAATAACGTATTTATGAAAGTCAAATTCATTACTTCAAAGAATTGAGTTTATTTGCTTGCATAGATAGTCACACTTGTTATTTTCAACATTTGCTTTCAAATAAAGCAAAGTAAATGTTTGTAGTAGTCTAATATTTACAGAATTCACAATCAGATCTATTTCAAACGATTGCTATACACAAACTTTTAATTTATTCTGCCACTTTACATATATTTATAAGTAAAAAGTAAATGATTGCTTATATCGTTATCAAGGAATTTTATTTTCAAATCTATCAATTAGAAATTTACATACTTTTAAAAATAAATCTTAGAACTTTCTTAATTTTTAAAACAAACATCTCGAATAATGCATGTAACTTCGGAAAAGAATTCACACTAAATATTACAAGAAACCCTGGTAGAAACGTTCCCCATTTTTTTGGCCAACGGATGGCCAACTGTGAAGAATTAGACATCCACTAGCCTAGTCTTAGACACTTGGCCAATTTTATTGGTGAAATTTCTACCAGGGAAGGCAAAAGAAAAATATCTGAGCTATGACTAATGCAGCCGAGCATTAAATTAAAAAAACAGCCAGTGCGTACACATGAAAAAGTAAAGCCCGGAGAGGAAAAATGCTGGCAGCGAGTCGGGTGGTATAGGCCGGAGTGGATAGCGCGCGGGCGCGACAATAAATATCTCGCTTTCAGAGCGTGCACGCGCGCGCGCGGGGGGGACGGGGCTTTGAAAGGCTGCGCGGCGCTCGTAAAGCACAATGAAATTCGCCGAGTGCTACCCACACTGTTGGCGGCGCTATAATGCGCCGCGAAACGTTTCTCACATCGTCTCGACGACAGTTTGGGATTTAACTTATTGGAATCTCGAGTATTTGATGGAAGGAATGTCGGAAAAATCCTCGCCCGTTTGGCTTTGCTTAGTTAAAATTGTTTTCGCGCGCTCTTCT
>JAPYZB010000212.1:0-25762 GCA_030522745.1 Eupelmus kiefferi | reverse complement strand
AATAGAATTAACAGTTTTATTGAGGGCTTTTGGATAGGCCTCTGTAAAATAAAATTCATGAAGTTATTGGAAAGTTGTTGTGTAATAAGGATTCGTACCGCGCCTAAGTTGAGAAGTTCATTTTTTAATAATCACTTACTAATATACTCATGGTGAATTCTTATACTTTATAATTATTTATTTTAATTGCTTTTATATGTACATATAAACGACAGATATTTCGAAATCAATTATAATAGAGAGTTTTAAATACAGTATTCATTCATAAACTCTTAATATTTTGGGATAATAGTTACTTTGATACATTTTTATTATTATATTTATATAAAATTAACAAAGGAAATTAGCGATGATTCGACCCCAACTTTCTTACGTCCATTCACATATTTTGTCAGTTTGCAAAAAGAAAAAAGAATATATCTCAAAGTTATGGCCTATATTATATTCCTTTTCAGTGACTAAACACTTATATAAAGAGTATATAAATACTAACAGTAAATAAATAGCGCTTAGATTTCAACCGATTTTGAAAAGCAGGCTTAAAAATCTATATGGGAAGATACTAATGTGTTGTAGTAATATTTAATAAAATATTTTATTCATAAGTTCATTACACTTTTCTGTTGAATATAATTCGAACAGTCCTTAATTTTTTTTAACTCTATTTTTTTAATAGATCCGACGAATTGTCTTAACAAAATCAAAACTTTCCTTTCAACTTTCATAAAAACAGAAAACAAATAAAATTACTAGAAAAAGCTTATAATATAACAAATATTATAATAAATAATTTCTCTTCTAGAAATGAGCGCACAAGCAGCGACGATGAGCAACAAGGATTCTAACTCCAAGGAAGCCGAAAAGACTGGCAGCGGAAGCACATTAGCGGCTCCGTCGCTACCAGTAGGCGAACCAACGGTGCCGCCGCCCCCGCCACCAGACATATCAAGTCCTTGCACACCTCCACCCCCGCGCATCTCCGACGACATCAGGCGCAGCAGAAAACGCAGACAGAGCCCCGACTCTAGCGAGGCCAAAGGTTCGCTGATTTTCAGCTTTTTTGCTTTTCTTATTTTTACTTTGAGATATAAGGTTTTTAGCGGTTATTTAAAGAGCTCTTTCGGTGTCTAAATTATTGGATGTTCTATTCAGCTTTCTTGTCATCAATCTGTATTGTTTTCAAGAATTTAATATATATTTTTCAAAGTGTCGCTTCTTAAAAGAAGCATCAATGATAATTATATTGCATACTGATTAATTATAAATACAAATGTTAATTCCTAATAAGCTTAACAACTGTCGATTAAATTTCAGAAGATTCGAAAGAGTCGAAGCCAGTTGGTGCAGAGCCGCTGCCGCCGGGCGTGGATCCACCCGAAATCGCCTACAGTCTGCCTGCCTCGGCCCTTGAAGCGGGCGTACTTTACGGCGCTCAGCAGACGAATCCCATCTACGCGGCTACTCTAGCAGGTGGCGCGGCCGGGATACACTTACTGCCGCACCACCACACCGCTGCCCTCATGCAAGGCCAGCTCATGCACTACAGTCCTGCGTATCATCAGCATCTGCATAACGTGAGTCTTTTTCATCAGCTTTTAGCAAGACCTTTGCAGTTTGACAGCTTATTGCCTAAAGAGTTATTATAGTTTTAAACGGACTTTAATAATTGCGTAATTTTCGATTTCAGCAAGCATTGGTAGCAGCAAGGCTGTCTGGTCAGGAGGCTGTGCAGTTTATGGTTGCTGCCGAATATGCCAGGGTGTACGAGAATAACCAAGTGATAGCGAAACCCCCGATAAAGATGCCCCACGAGACGTCTTTGGGTTCAGCCATAAATTCATTTTACAGCGACATAGCGTCTATAGAGAAAAGTTCGGCTGAACTTGAGAAGGAAAAAGCCGAGATGCGACTAGCTGAGTCGACACCTTCGCCAATTCCTCAAGTTCCTTCAACAGAAGCTGAAGCAGCCGCAGCTGAAGCAATGAGAGACAAGAAGAAAAAGAAGGTAACTTATTTTGTAGTGTATATAAATAAATTAGCATTGCCATCTTAAGTTAAAGTCATTCTTCATACTTTACAACATTTGGAAATAATTATATTATTATTGCAATTTCTTTATTTATTTTCAGCTAAAAACTGGAATTGGAAAGAAACAGAAAGAAATGTCAAGCATGGTGGCCAAATGGCAAAGGGCTCAGAAAAACTACAAGGAGGGTCATTGAACAACAAAATGCAATACTCAAACAGCCAACTTTTGAATAATATGTATATACAAGTACAAAGTAAAGTAATATGAATATTTTGTAATCGCGTGTTAAGTTGTATTATAAGCACTTAATTTAGAGATCTCTACTTGTACAGTGCACTGCGTAAAGTATCAAGATAAGGATCATGTAAAATATACGTAAGAAAAATAAATTTGTGTATAAAAATATATAAACAAATTTTTTATTTTTAAAACATTTTATTAAAATTAGTGTTTATAACTATTTAATTAGTTAACCGATTTAAACGTTTTTTCTCATACTTGTGCTCAATGTTTAAAAATTTTTTAAATTTTCAATTAACGTTAATTTTATATTGTTTTCCATAACAATCTCTAAACTAGAATGAAATTAATTAATTTATCTAATCAGCTAAATAGTTATTATATCTTTTTCTGATACAAAATCGAAAAAAATTCATCTTTTTTTTTTAAATAAAAATAAATGTAAAAATATAAACAATTAGAAAATTCAGCTCAAAATTAAATTAATCTTATTAGTTCTGATATTTTTTAATAATTTAAATAAAGTAATCATGAAATTAAATATAAAGGAATATTATGCTTTTTCTTTTATAAAAGTAATAAACAATTACATGGTTTTTTATAATATTTATTGTATTATTATATAAAATCAGGCCACAAGAGCACTGGCGGTCGAACTCTCGTATTTCCAATTTGGAGGCAGAGAGCCCTTGGTTTTGTAGTAACGAGCTAGCCTGTGGATTCTCGATTCTACCAAAATCAAACGGAATTTGCTGTCCTTGTCTTTACGATTCCTTTCCAAATGCTTGCGGATTGCAACAGCTTTTTTGATCAAGTAGTACAGATCCTCTGGTAGATCTGGGGCAAGTCCCATACTCTTGACGATTCTTAAGATTTTGTTTCCAGCACGGAAACGTACCTGAGCAACTCCATGAGAGTCTCGAAGGACAACACCTGCAAGTAATAAAATAAATTGATATAAACAAATTACAACTTTACAAAAATAAATTTATTTTAATAATTTGCATGTACATTGAGAACCTATGATAATTTTGAAATTAAGTCCAAAACTACCTCAAACTACAATGATTTTACTCTTGCAAGCATTTAGGAAGAGAGCAAACTAGATTAAGTTAAACCTCAGCTGGTAGCTTGCTAATTTTGGGCATTTAATTAATTATTTTATTAATAACAAAATTTACCAATTTGTGATGGTGTGTGACCCTTCTTTGCTAGTTTGTAGATAAGTTCTTTACAATCTTCAGGGGTCAGCTTCAGCCATGTTGGTACACTTCTTCTGTACGGAAGAGCTGACTGGGATATACCCTTACTGAAACAATAAATAGTATATTATAAAACAATGCATATAGGTATATATTAAAAATTATCTCCTTAATAGACAGTTATAAGTTAAAAGTGTCGAGGGAGACAAATTAATTTCTAAAATGTAAATAGAAATAAAAAATATTACTAAAGGCTTTATCAACAGATACTATTAAGATGATCCAAACAACAATAATAACAATGTTCAATTTTGTTTTCGAATTTGGCAAAGTAAAAAAGTGTTGACGACTGAAAATATTAAAAGGTCGATCGAAACAAGCGCACTCACTTGTCAGGCTAAATTCACTGTGATAACCTCAAACATGTAAGAGGATAGATTCGACGTGCTCAAAATTCAAGGTGAAACCGTAAACAAATTTTTGTCGCCTAACAAGCTCAGTTCATAGTTCAGCAACAAAAAATCATGCATAATCAAAGAAAAAATTCGACAATAGCCCAAGGAAAAGCCATTCAGTTGTAAATACACAGGTAAGCAAACGGAAATGCCGAACACATGGCCGCGCGGGGCACGTAGAGCCCAATTTTTTAGGTTAAAAACTTTGAAAAATTTCGTACTTTCGGGTACTTTTTATAGTAATTGAAAAGCCATAAAAAATTAAAAAATAGTTGGATCATCGGCGAATGTTTATTCGAGGGAAAAACGGGGAAAAAATCTATTTTTCTTACCCAGGCGCGTGCATGCGACCCATGATGGCAGATTTTCTTCACCGAAAGAACTAAATGACGAAGAGGGGCAAACTCTCGATCGCAGCGCTTGCCTCGATTTGGGCGTTCGATTGCGGATTTGTCGGAATTCGGCGCTGGAATCGATTAATCGATTTTTAAATTTCAAAATACAAAAAAACTTTGGGCCGAGTATTTTTTTGCCTGAAAAAAGTATTCAGATTAGATATCTATTTAAAAATAAATAACGGGAAACTATAATTTATTATTTATTGGCATAAAAAAATAATGGATAAACAATGTCAATTTGGACTCTTCTTCTTTAGTTAACACGAAATCTAGAGACATCCTGACCTTTGCCCAGCCCATTGCTGAATTTTATTTTTGTCTATCAAATTCTTAGTATAAATTATTTGGCTATAGTTAATACTATCAAAAACTATAGTTTGCTATTATTACCGATATTTAACGTGTCAAACAATAAAACATACTTTAAGAGGATCATATCTAATTTTTATTGTCTAAACTATTCAAAAATATATATTGTGAATCCGAAAAATATTTACCGTCCGTAATGGTACACTCCACTCCATCTCTGTACAAAATTTCAAGTTAATATTGGAAAGCGTGAAAAAAATATTTTGAATTTTAACAAATTTTTAGATGAGTGAGAAAAGTAAAAACATTGATTCAAATGCCGCTTTTGACGCTTTACTATTTTAACTTAAAATCTTGCATAGAGATCTAGTGTATAATCACGTCGGGAAAGTATCTCCTGTATTCGCATATACAGTAATATATTTTTTAAGTATAACAAAATTTAAAGAACTAAATTAACAAATTTTTAGTCATTTGCATTAGTATCCATATTTCATGTATTTCTATTAACAATTTCAAGAAGATTACAGGTGTTAAAAAAATAATAATAATCTTTATAAATACAAGAGTATTTTAAATTTTAAATTTATATTTAATTTTAGGAAATTGTAAAATTTTTAAACGATCACGAAGAGTGAAAAGTGAAAAAGATATATTTTTACTCATTTATACCGAAATATGAAAAAGATATAGTAATACCTATAAATAGCTCAATTTCACAATTGAAAATATTTTTATTGCTATTCTGTAATACAGTATTAGCAGATAGTTTTAGAATAAAACTTGTTTTATAAAAATTAAAAATAATAATTTCGTAAATCTGATAACATGCCACTGTTTAAACATAATAAGTTTACTTCTATTTTGTCTGAAATGAATTTTGCATTTATTTATAGAAATACTATATAATAATAAATATTTCGAAATATTCTTATTACATTAAAAACTAACATTGCTCAAATTAATCCTATGAATCACCCGTGTCCTTATGCAAATTTCGAGAAAGTATAATTATTAAAACCACATAAGTAAAAATTATTAGAAAATGTTATGCAACTACATAAGTATTCCATAAAATACAGGATGCTAAACAGTTATTACCGCATCCTAACCTAAAGAATCAACCTTTAGAATACCGGGATTTAAGGGAGCATATCGCGCTCAGAAAATCGGTATAAAAGTTGTTATATCATTGATTAAACATAAGCAAAGTGCCAATCAGGGAGTGAGCCAATGTATTGGCTATTTCCGGCTGTCTAAAGGTTAAAAACCTGGCTCAGGAACCTAAAAATGGTAAAGGGGGTCATCCCAGACCTGACTGCCTTCAATTTGAATGACAATTTCATTCCAACGAAAAAATAGTAGGTACTTTATGCACCGTGGGAGTAAAGTCGCTTATTATTCCCGAGCTAAATTATTGACTTTACTTTCTAGGTGCATATAAAAAATGTTTCTTATTCATCTCGGTAATCGCGCCGAAAATGAACAATTTATTATTTAACTTTCGGTAATAACGAGGGGTCCAAGTTCGCCATTAGAAAAAAAGAACACCCAAGACCAGATGTAAATACTCAAAATTGGGTGAAAATAGGTATACTTTAGATGCTAATAAAAAATTGTGTCAAAGACCAATTAAGAGTTTTTTCCGTAAGGGCAAATTAAAAAAACTGTCTAAAATTAATATATTGTCACAATAATAACAATATATTGTTACAATATATTATCCAACTAAATTTCTTAAAATCTTTATCTTTCACGTAATAATGACGCATACGCAGGTGCTATGTTGAAAGTAAATCTTTCAGCATAATGAAAACAATGCGGATATTTTTAAAAACCCACAATCTTCTAAGCACGCTAATAAAAAATGCCGTACTAACAGAAATAGCCACATAGTAAAAAAATTTTGAATTTCCCGCCCAGTTTTATGCAAATCAGCAATTCGATCACCCTACCTCAGGCTGCCTGTAATACATCAACGTTCCCCCTCCTCCCAGCCGTCATTTTTCCACGGCCGCTCAATCCCAAAAACACTTTAACAATCCTCAATTTCCACCAATTTTCCAAATACCAAAACACCCCTCGATCGCATCCTCCGCAATCCGGAATAAAATCATCGAATCCCAAGGACGCCATGCAACCACTCTTTTTCCGCGTAACGCAGGCGCTTCGAGAACACGCGCGCCGGAAACCATATTGGAAGCATTAGAAAGAGACGGAGCTAGCCTGCTGCAGAGTAGTAGAAGAAACCCCCAGCGCGTCTCGCACACTTGGCAAAAGAGTAACGAATACAGTTACAGTCATTCAGCCGGTAGACATTAACCAGACTCCTGCCTCTCTCTCCCCAACGGCAATCATATGTAAAAGCAAATCTCAAGATTTCAGAATAGCGCAGCTGAAAGCCGCCCCACTACTAGCTGATACGTAAACTGACCGCGTAAGCGGCTCCGTCACGGAACCGTTCACCTATACACCCAGGGCACAACAATCGCGTTCGATTGCCCCTGGCGCCAGTCTTGTCCAGGCCACGCTGCGTTCTCCTAAAAGAGAGTAAGCAGCGAGCGGGGGCGTAGTTGGAAACATCGAAATCAGAAAAGGCCCGCAAACTTGGATATACAAGCGCATCGCCTCGGGAAGGTGTGTTCCAGCACGCGTCCCGAGAGCTGTGTGTGCCTGCGCGCGCAGCAAGGAGGGCACGATCCGCCTGCACATCAGGCGAGTGAGAGAGAGAGAGAGCAGCAGAGGTTAAAATCCGTGAAATATCGCAACGTCGCAAACGGTGAGTAGTCGGTGCGCGCGCGCTGTACTACATGCGCACATACACAGAGCCACAGTGCTGCTAGTGGAGTCGGTGTATATAGCTCGGAGCGAGTACAGTATTACAGAAGACTGCTGCGTGCGCGCCTATATACGAGCCAAGCAGAGAGACAGAGAGCGAGAGAGCCGTCTCCCCAAGATGTCCGCGCTGCTGCTGCTACTGCTGCTGGTTTTGCGATAGGGCAGAGTAAGGGAGACGGTGGGAGAGCGGAGAGCTACTCTCTACTAATTTACTCAATCCTGAGGATACGGAAGCGCTGAGGTTTACAGAGCGCCAAGTGTCCGGAGACTCGGCACGCCACTGCTGGGACAACGGGAGGTACGAAGTTAAAAAAGAGACTTTCTTCTTCCTGATTCTCTCTCTCGGGGATCTGTATCTGTGTGTGCGCGCGTGTCTCGCTCCTTTCCGTCACTCTATACGTATGTATCTCGTGTGCTCTCCTCGTCCTGGATCCGCTTGTCTCGGCGCGTTTCTATACCTATATATATGCATCGCGCACAGCTATGTATATATACCTGCAGGTACGCGCGCGCGTGCTCTGGCTTTCTCGGGGTACGGTTTCCTTCCGCCAAGGCGTATGTAGCTGCGGGTAAGGGTTGATAACCGCTCGACGAGCGTTTTTTTTTCATCGGCTGGTGTGAGTGAGTGTATATATAGGGAAAAGGGCGCGCGACGGGGCAGCGTCGCGCTTGCAGTATGTGTGTGCGTGCGTGAAGGTCCTCCTCTATATAGCTATCTCTCCGTCTCGCTCGCTCGCTCGCTCATTTCTAACGACCCAGCGGCGGGCCCCCTCCCCCGAGGCGAGCTGCGAGAGAGAGCTTTCGGAGTCGATTTTTCGGACGACGAGAGAGCACGGCTGAGGATTGTGGCTACGTACGCAACGACGCGCTTGATGTGCATGCAAATTGAGTGTTTGCTTTGCTGGGATGTGAGGGAGGATTGCTTGGATGTCAGTTGATGATGGTTGCTGCAGAGTGCTTCGATGATGATGCTGGGCTGAGGTGCTTCGTTGGTACAGCTCTTTCGAGGCTTGGTTGTGAGAGTTGTTGTACGATTGTTTGATGAGGAGAGTAATGATGGGCTTGTTTGTTGGGAGATTGAAGGATTTGGAATGTTAGAGTGTGAGTTGGAAGATGTCTGTGAGGTGTTTTTTCGATGCAGAAAACTGTTTAAAAGCATCAGTTGGTCACCTTAGGTTTTTTTTGTAATATTTTAAATGTTCCAATACGCTTATTACTGAGACAGGCATGATAATTTACCAAAAATATTTGCATGCTTATTTAAAGACAAACTCTTTATATACAAAAAAGTTATCTCATACACAAAGTATTTAGCTTACTTAGCTTCATGTGGCAAATTTTACTTAAAATTTTTATAGATATATAAAGCTTCTTATGTATTTTATCTGTAAATTAGTATATTAGAATGAAAGATGTTAACACTTTTTAACATAATGTAAGAAAAAAGTCCACAAAAGAAAGATATTGCAAAATATGGAGACATTGCTTCTTGTTTGTATTTAATAAACAGAGGTATAAACAAGGTTGCATCAAGGTGCAAGTTGCTGTATTCCAGTGTTTATTTTTAAAAGCATCTAGGAATATAATTTTAATAATTCTTTTGTACCGCAATCAAACGTAATTTTATGATAAATACTAATTATGTAACAAGTTGTAACCGAAAAATTTGTGGAAATACTATCCTAAAGATTTTAAATTTTATCAAAATAATTATATTTTTAGCAAATTAATAAAATATTTTTTACTTTATTTTCTTAATTATAAAATTTTATTGAATATTTTGTATCACATATAATATTTATTCATTATTATACTTATAATGGTTTAATGGGTTATTAATCATTTATTTTCAGTGACCATAGTAATGATGCAGTTTAAGTGAATTGAAAAATTCCATTATCATGTCAAGTGACAGCGAAAAACTACCTAAGCCTTCCAAAAGGCGAAGGCAGATTGTTTCAGATAGCGAAAGCAGTGATGATTCATTTATAGTTTCAAATCGGGGGAAAAGAAGCGTTGGTGTAAGTTTTATATTATATTATGACTTTTAATTTCAATAGTACTACAAAATTTGCAAATATTAATTTTTAATATTATTATCCAGAGAGTTATCAGTGAAGCTGAAAGTAGTGATGATGATAGTGATATTCCCCTACGTACTGTACAAAAAAGAAAAAATCATGTAAGATTTTGATTTTTAAAATTAATATATTATTTAAACATATTATTTAACCCATTTTTGTATTTTATTTTTCAGAAATTAGTTAGTGAAGATGAATTGAGCTATGATAGTAGTTCATCAAATGGAGGTGCCAGAAGTAATTTTGGTAATTAAAATATTGCTTAATCTAGTATCTTAATTTTTATACATATTTAATTTATTTTTAAGCGGTGACATTGAGATTAGTTTTGAAATAGTTATTCTAATTTTTTATTAACAATTTTCTTTCATTATCATAATTAACAATTTTCTTTCATTACTGTAATTAGCAATATTATTAAATTATCACTTATTTATCTATTTCATTTTAGAAGGAGGCAGCACAAGTTCAGAATGGCAATCTGATTGGGAAAGCATGGATGAGTCCTGTTCTGAAGCAGTGGCCAGTAACCAATGTAAAAAGTCACCAAACAAGGCCAAATCAAGCGACTCGGAAAACAGCGACGGCGAGTCTGACAAATGCCCGATCTGCCTGCTTTCATTCCGCAAACAGCAGATAGCTAATCCTGCAACCTGTGAGCACTGTTTCTGCCTGGATTGTCTCATTGAATGGAGCAAAAACATAAATACCTGCCCTGTTGATCGGCAAACATTTACCATCATCAACGTCAGAGCCAAAATTGGAGGAAAGGTTAGTTATTTGTCGTAGAAGAGTTGCTTATTTATGATATATATATTGATTTATTGATTTTCTTTTTGGTAAAATAGTCTTAATTAAATTGTGGTTATTTAGATAAAACTTGATACTAATATATAAAAATAATACAATTATTACAATGAAGTAATACAAATAATAATTGCCTTATCTTCCCTCTTTTTATCAAATATTAATATTTTTCTTATTATTAAATATTAAAAAAAAATTATTTCTTTTAATATATTTTTACATAATTTATTTATTAACACTATAATAATATATGTGAAATAACTAACAAATAAAACAATAAAATAAATAGAACAATTTTATGTAAATATTTATAATTGAAATATTTAATTATTTATAAATGTAATTATAAAAAATGAATGTGCTTAACCTGTCATAAAAATGCTACAGCATTAGAATAAGGTGGCAACAGACAACACGTGAGTTATTACTAAATACATGCTTCATATTAACATCTTGAATGCATAAACTTCATTTCAAAGTTGTTATAAAACTTTTGATTCTTTTAATCCATACTTAATAATTTTAGCTTAGATTAACTCGCGATTCAAAAATTAAAAAAAAAAACAATAAAAGTTTTGATTATTAAACAATTAATCATATTTCAGATAATAAGACATGTGCCAATTGAAGCTAAATCCCCGACTGAAGAGGTAGTACAAGAGGATCCGACTTACTGTGAAGTATGCCAGAGGTGCGATCGCGAAGACAGGATGCTTCTGTGCGATGGCTGCGACTCAGGCTATCACCTTGAGTGTTTGGATCCTCCAATGGATGAAGTTCCTCTCGATGAGCGCTGGTTCTGCCCCGAGTGCTCCCGAAATTCTCAAAACGATGCCGAAGACGTAAGTATCAATGAATTCGAGTCTTTTTCTATAATTGATTATTAATTTAAATTATGCTCTATGTATATACTGTCATAATAACAAAATTATTAGTAATTCTATTTATAAGTAGAAAAATAAATAATTATAAAATAATATATCAATGAATTTAAGCTTATTAAATAATATAGTTTGTTGAATTTTTATTTCTTTTTCACTTGTAATTTAAATTTTGCTCTAAGAAATTCAAGTTTAATTTTCTAAAATTTCAAATGGACATCTTAAATTTTGAATTGAGTTCTTTTTATTTTATTTTTTGAAGCTGTACTTTCAATTTATTCTGTAGAAAAGAGGGGGTAATTATGTGAAAGGGAGAACGACATTGCTATCCGGAAGTCGTTATATTAAGAACATTAGAATTGTATTTGATATGTACATATAACACTTCATTCATTCACCCCCAATTTTTTAGAATAAACAATATGAACTTAAAAAAAAGTTTGATTAATTCTGAAATTCGATTAAAATTTGACATATCTTTAAAATATTTTTGGAAAAAAAAATACATTCAATATGCCCCCAATTCGATCAGACAAACGATTCTTTGTTTCAGATCGAGATCGACCTGGATGAGGTACCGGACTTGATGGAAGAAGCTCGCCAGCTCGGACTCGCGTACGGTCGATCGCGCGCAAGCCTCGTCGCGCGTGGCTTTGTAAACGACAGTCCACCAAGATCGTTGCATCGTAACGTGATACCGCGTACTCGGCAAACCGAGCGCGTGAGGGCTAACGTGCGCGCTGGCCGCAGTCGCCGGGCTGCAGCCGATGTTGCGGCTGACCAGCTTAGACGAAACCGCGCCGAGCAGCTGCGTCAGCTGCAGCAGCCCTCGACCTCGTCGTCGGGCATCGATTCGATAAGTGAAAACAGTCGCACGCGTTCGCCTATGCCTGGGCCCTCGTCATCGCGTCGCGCGACGAGCGGTAGTCGCCGTGCCAAGGCAGCGTCGTCCGCAGCGCGCAAAAAGATCAAGCGAAAAACCAAGACCAAGAGACGGAAAACTACCTCGAGTAGGAGAGGGACAGAATACCGTGAGGTCAGGATCGAGGAGATCAATGAAAACGGTGAGGTCGAGGAAATCGTGACGTACGTGAGGGCTGGTACCAGTGCAGGAGGAGGAGGACCACTGCCCTCGGGACGGAGGAGGAAGAAGCGCAAGGTACTTAGCGATTACGAAGACTGATGAGCCGAGCGCACGTCGTTGGACGTTGTTTTACTATTTCTTCTATCTCTCTGTCTTCTTTTCGTTTACAATTTTTTTTTTAATTCCTCAAGCTTTAATTTTGTTTTGATTTTTTTTTGCAACTTATTTTTGTTTAACATTTAGAACGTTAAACGGTATGTGATATTTGAGTCCTATTTTACCATTATTCTAATCGCGCATAAGAAATTGTAAATTGTGATATTCTAATTGACGAATGTCAATGAAATGGGAATCTATATCACACTCCTGAAAGAGTAAAACAAATTCTATATCAAAGATTGTTCTACTCAAAGAGGTTTGAAATTTCTCGTTAATGTTTAGTCTTTTTTTTTTAATTTCTACGTAAAGCTTTAAAATTTAATAACAATTACTTTTTTCACTTTTTTCCATTCATTAAACTTATGATATAATATTTTATTTAAAAACTTTTAGCATTTTTGGCTTTTTCAACAGTGCTTCTAATAGTTATATTAATTAATATTTTAATACAGATAATACATTTTATTATGAAATTACACACACTCATCAATTTTAAAAAGTTTTACATTCATTTGTATTTACATAGAAATTGATGGTCAAGTAATAAATAACTAAATTATTAATCATTTTCAGATTTTTGTTAATAATTCGATATATTAAAATTGTTGAAATTCACAAAAAGAAAAGACTAAATTTTAGACTGTTTAATCAATAGCTACTTCTTCAAAATTTTAAATTAATTTGTAAACAATACTTAAAAAGATAACCGGTTATTAAAGCTGATATGGCATATTTTGTAAGTTTTAGTTTAACTGTTTTTTGAAGAGCGAAAGTCATAAAGAAGATTTTAAGATTTCCTAATATTGCATTTCAAGAAATGAATTCTGAAGTGGATATTTCGCTAAGATGAAATTTTCTAAATCATGCAAGTTACTAGATTTTTGAAGAAAATGCATTTAACTATGGATGATCTTGATTAAATTTTTGTGATTAATAATTCTACAGTTACTGTTATTGTGCTGTCTTGTTAAACTTGTGTAGAAAATAATTTGTATTTTTTTCGGAATTGCACAAAAAAGGACAAAAAACTTTTTAAGTTGTGTTTTTAATGAACAATACTACTATTTTTTTATTTCATTACAAAATATGTAACAATAGCTATGGAGTAGCTCTATTTAATTTTCAATGTATATTAAGTAAATTAATAATTTAATTAGTTTCAAAGCATGAAAGATGACATCACTCTAAATGTTACCAGTGTTCAATTAGATATTGTAAAATGCTAACACTTTTTTAATACTCACATGAATTGTATGTATATACCGCGATAATTTTTAAAGTTTTTTAAACTTAAAGAAAAACTTGATGCTAATCAACAATCTGTCAATAAGATTTGTCTTGGCATATCTTACATCGAAGACAGTTAAACTATTTTAGTAACGCCAAATGCCGAGTAATTTTCTAGAAAAAATAAGCTACAATTTCTGCTGATAGCTTCACCAGCGACATACCAATTTATTATTTATGATAGCAAAACTGAAGTATTTATGCTTTTGTTTATAATTTACCTACATTATGTAATTCTCAAAATTGAGTTTTGTAAATAAAATACTTTGTCAGCAGATGCATTTGGCTTTTTTTCTCTAATTTCTCTAAAAAAAACATCTTTAGTCAATGCAATAAATTTTTACAATTATAAATTATTTTGGACTGAATCTTATTATGACTTAAAGATTTTAATATTCTTGAAAAAATTCAAAAATATAAATTAAGAATTTTATTAATTTTTTTTGTAAATAACAAATTTCTAATTGGAGATTATTTTTATATAATGAGTAATTTAAGTACTTTATTAATTAATTTACTAAAATAAGTTAAAAATAAATTAGTAATTTTTTAAGATTACTGGTTTTTTATATATATGATTCAGTTCTAAATAAATTTCGTGAAAAATATTTAACAGAATTTCTTAAAAACTCAAATTATTTTTACTGTCAAATAAGCAAAAAGTAAAGCAATATTACTAATTGGTATAAAGATACATGAAAAAAGTAATTTTAAAGTGTATGTTTTTTGAAATTTTTTTTGTATGGCTTCAATTCTTAGTAAGAAATTGCTTAAAAAATATATTATTTTTGATTCATCTCTGTTATTCAAAAATGTTAGAAAATTATTGAAACTTTATGAAATCATACGTTTTACAAAAGTATTTACAAATAAACATAAACTTTCACATAAAATGGTTTAATTATAATGTAATTTATTTAAAATAAACTTAAAAATCTTTTTTCTTAGAATTTCTAATTTTTTATTTATCATCAACATACAGGATATGTTATATTATAAAGCCACTAAAGGGTTAATCTCTTAATCAAATATTATGCATACGTTCAATCTCACTTTCTCATTTGATTAAGAACATCTTTTCTTTCGTTTTCAGAAGCGTAAGCAGCGACGCGCCCGCACCGTCGCGTCCGTAGCCGCCGCGCGTTGCACTGCTAAGCGTCGTCTTGCCGCATCCCTCAGGATGATGCGGCCCTCAGAAACCGTCGGCAGCAATAGCGTGCAGCTGATGCCCGCCATGAAGATTGTACCAACCCCTTCAAACTCAAACTCAGAGTTGCGTGTTGCCCGCCATAACGCGGGCATACCGCAAGTGAGTCTGTTTGGTAGCGGGCTTGGTCTCGACTTCAGTCCACCAGGGTGAGTGTTTGCTTTTGCCGTTTCCTATTATCCGAACTGTAAAGTTTTTTCCTCTTGGTAGTTACCTTTACTTTCTCTTTGGGAGGCTGCTTCGATTCTGTGAAAAATTAATGTATGCTATTTATTTAAACTGAATTTAGGAACAATTTTTAATAATAGAAATCATTTAACTTTGTTGAGAACTGGTGCATTTAAAATTTAAGATTATTAATAAAGAGGGGAATAGATGGTATTATGGAATTTAGCTGAACTAAGTAATGCACTTTTAAAAAATCTTATATCTGAACATTGTTGCCAAAATATCCCAGCCTTTAATTAGCTCCTTTAAATTAAATCACATAATATTTAAAAAAATAAATCTTGTACAGTTAAGTCTTTTTAATTAACATTAGGAATTACTAAAAATAGTAAGTAGAAATTACTCAATTTATTAAAATAGTAGATAATTATGATTTAATTTATAATCCTATAGGATGTTTCAAAAAATTGAATATTAGTTTCCAAATTATTTGAAGTTTTATAATAATTTTTAGTTTGTAGATTATATTGAAAAAATATATTAATAATAATAACTTTTGATTACCAAGAAAATTCCATTATAGGAATAATAAAAATATTTTTTAAATAACAATGTAAGTTGTTTATATTTTATTTTCTTACTTATTTAACAATTTTTTTTATAAAAAATTGATTTAATTAAAATTTTTTTAAAAAAGTTGTTGCTATTTCGCGTGTACGTAAATGTATTAAAAATAAGTAAATTTTTTCTTATAAATTTCATGCAACTTGTTTAAAAATTTATTTTATGAAATTGAGATGGTTAATCTTAAATGAGAAAAATAATATGTAATATTGCTAAATTTGCTATCTTCTTTATTAACTTTGTATGTTTAATAACTTTTTTAATAAATTTTATAAAATGTAAATATTAAATAGTTAAATAATATAATCTCTTATTTTAAAAACTGATATTAAAAATTAAATTATTTTTTATGCGATATAAAAAAAATTCACAATCTAATAGAATTAAAATAAGAACATTAACAATTTCCTATAACTAACACAACTAATTATACGCGCAACGTATCAATGACGAAGAAAACGGTCGAATTTCAAAGCTATAAAAGATAACTTAATATTTACGATTTTAATCCTTAAACTAAATATTCAAATCAATGTAGCACAAACGAAAATTTTAATTTTTATATATTTATTATATCTGCAATTCTATTATAAAGTAGAAATTTGCATAAAATGCTTAGGTTCATTTTCAACAATTGTAAAAGAGAAAATTTTTAATTTTGATCTTTTTCATCAATAAAAATAACTATAAATAACTTCAATCCGTTAGATATAAAAATGATGCTAAATATATTTCTACCGTTTAAGGATTAAAAGATATTCAAAAATTAACAAAATAGTCTATTACTTGAGGCTTATTTTAATACAAATTTTTTGATTTAGGATATTTTGGATGTATTTTATTTTTTTGGCTTCATTAAAAGTATGGTGGCTATTAAACTACAATTATCAAAATATAGTAAGAATTTTTTAAAATGCTCGTGTCACAAATTTTTAATTGGCTAACAAATATTAATTAGAAAACATCCGATTTTTTATTAATTTTTTTATTTTATAATAAAAATTATTTACACACATCTTTATTTGTATCATTATTTATTTTATTTTTATATTTTTATAAATAATAAAACAGTACTATTTGAAAGCTCAATTTCAGAACTAAAGGTTATGTTATCATTATATAATAATGTAATAATATTCAATGTGTATGTCTATATATGTATGTATGCGTTCACATATATATATATACATATATATACATATATACACGCACTCACGCACGACTTTAAGACATCTAAAAATTATTTTTACTTTTTTTTTTATCTCATATATAACTATACGTTTTATTCAAATCTTTCATAAAAACAATTTTAAAAACAATTTTTGTGTATTATTAAATTTTTAATTAACTTATAAAATTATTAAAATTTAGAATATGTAGTTAAGCATTGAATCTTAGAGGCTAATATATTCTCTGCCCTTAAACCAAAATAAATATCTTGTTTGTCGATAGTGATCAATAAATTTTGTTTTCAAATAAATATATTTTAGTATAAAATTATTATAGTGTATAATACTGTAAAAATAATACATTTTAGTGTATACTTTCAATGTCATATGAAATTACCAAATTTTTTATATTCTTTGAATCAGACATAATAATTAAATATTTATAATTTACTCTTACATTAATTTATATTTAAATGAGTTCTTTTGATATTAAATAATCGAAGCAGTTTCTTAAATAATTATTCTACTTTTCTTCACTATTTATTGTGTGTTGTTGAATTTTCTAGTGAAAATTCTTTTTATTTTATGAAAAAATTGGCTTATTGCATGCATTATAATGGGAATTTGAAGAAATTTCTACAAAAATACAGATTCCTATAGAAATCGATGACTGCGTATATGATGAGAAAAAATTGCAGGATAAAAAATAAATCTTGCATAATATAAAAGATGTCCTGTAATATAAATAGGAAAATACGTAGTCCTTAATTAAATGACATTATTGAGGAACAAAGTACAATAATATCAGAATTATATTTATTACATCTGATTAAATGATAGCTCAAAAAAGTCCTATATATTTAACAATTAGTTCAAACTTGTTAGTTCAAAGTTCTTCCTAATGAAGAAAATAGGTGAATTTATATAGGAGATTGCGCACAATACACATTGTTCTGGATGGTTTTATGAAAATCACTATTTATTAATGTATTTGATTTCATTAAATTTAATAATATTTAACAATATTTTAATTCATTAAGATTTATAACATTTTTACCCAATGAGAGGCGAGTTTTACTTAAATTTTAAAATAAATATTTCTTTCTGCAATTATGAAATAAAAGTTTAGAGGCATAACTATTTTAAATTATTGTTTTAACAAATAAATAAATAACTTAAACAAACAAATACTTTGATATCTTCTAAATACTAATTCAACATATTTCAGAGTCCAATCAGTACAAACATATTCAAAAATTATTATAAATTATCAAAGTACTTGTTTGAACATTTCCAACATTTTTTAAAAAGTCAAAAAAAAAAATGCACACTTAGAAACACCTCTCGGCGGGCCCATGTAAATATACATAACATACTCTAAGAAGGTGCGCGAAACTCTCGATGCGAGGGTAGCGCATCGCTCATGAGCACGAAAAATATCTTGTGTTGTTTCTTCCTCCCTCTCTAGGTCTGACAACGAGTACGAAGAGGAGAGCAGCGGCGCCACTGGGTTGCTCGTGCGCTCCGTGCGGCCTTCCGCCACTAGGCGGCGGCTGGGTCTCAAGGCCGCAATTGCCGAGCCGGTTCTGGCTCAGTCGACCCAGTCGATCGACCTGCTCAGCAGCATACTCGACAGCCAGGAAATCTGGCACTCGAAAAAGGCCAAAGTCAGCCTCAAGGCCGACGGCAGCTTCCACATCGACAAGCCTAACAAGAAGCCAGAATGCAACAACAATAACAGCAATAGCAACCATAATAACAGTCCTATTAAGATTAAGCCAAACAACGAGCCCCCGCGCGGCAACGACAGGCCTTTAGATTTGAGGAACGTCGACCCCAGCAGCCTAAGGCAGCAAGCGCCCATGTATAATAGCCCCAGAGGCGGTAATCGCGGTGGTGGTAACTATCGCGGCGGTGGCGGAGGTGGTAACTACCGGGACAACAACCGCCACAGCTACGGTGGTCCGGGCGGCGGTGGTGGTGGGGGTCAGGGTCAGGATTCCTACGGAGGTGGCAGGCACAGCTTCGGCGGCTCGAGTAACGTGCCCCAGGACTATTCGTCCACCGGGCCCAACTACCATCCGCCACCGAATTTCAATGATCATCGTAACCAGCCGAACCAACAACAGCAACCACCTCCGATGAGCATGCCGCCGCCCTTTCGTAACCGGACTCCCCAGAATTTTCGCAACCGCTTCCCTCCGCCAGGCCCGATGAATCAGCAACCGCCCCAGTCGCAACAGCAGCAAAATTTTCCACCATTCGGGCACGATCAGTTTGCCAGGCCGAGGGCACCCAGAGGCTTTCAAGGCGTCCCTCCTCCCCCTCCGCCGCTGGCTCTGAGAATGCCCATGATGCAAAACAGCGATGGCTCACGTGGCCCAATGCAGGACAGGGACAGGGACAGGGATATGGGCGGGCACGGTCAGACTAGCTACGATGGCAATCAAAAGTACGGCTCTGGAAACGAGGGCAACCGCTCGTTCGCCGACGACGACTGCGACATGTACGGCGACTTACCTGCGCCACCGCAGAAAGGCAGCTCGCAGGTCGAGCTAGAGCAGGAAGGCGAGGATAGTGCTGACACGCTACTGCCGCCGCCTGAGCCACCCTCTGACCTGCTCGACTTTGACGAGAGTGAGCGGGGCCAGGACAGCGACCGCGAGGATCTTGTGATCGACGATACTCCCCGAGAGGATGGCAGATCGGCTGGCGCACAGCATGCTGATAAGTACGATCCGTTCGCCGCTGACAGTGACAGCGATGACGAGCAACATGCGCACGGAGGCCGGGTGGCTAGGGGACCTCCCAAGCCGCCGCCTCTGAAACCTCCTCCCGGACTCTCGGAGTTCCCGGGTTTGAAGAACGATGAGAATGAATCAATATTGGGCGACGGCGCCTCCATTATGGGCGATAATGCTTCGATTATGGGTGACAATGCATCCATTATGGGCGACAATATGTCTGTCATGGGCGACAATATGTCTGTCATGGGTGACAATATGTCTGTCATGGGTGACGATGAGGAGGACTATCCGTCGTCGGCCAAGTCCACCGCGAGGAAAAGTAAGCGAGCGAGACCGCTTGAGCCTCCACCTGCGATGTTCAATTTTCCTGGATTGAGTCTGGAATCTGACGTGGAAGATAATAAGAAAGATGAAGAGAAGAAAAAGGAAAAGAAAAAGGTCGTCGTGCCAAGGATTCGACTGACGGCCTACGACGACGACGATGATGACGATTCAGATTCCGACTGTCCAAACTTTTCCATTTACTCCTCAGAGACGATGGACGTTGCAAGAAATACTGAGAAAGAAATGTCATCGCAAATAGGCCCGCTGGAACCGCCTCCTATGCCACCCGAATTTCTCGAACAATCTGAGAGTAAGCAAAAGCCGAACCGGCGTAGTCAGTTAAAGCCGCTAGAGCCACCGCCCATGCCTCCGTTCGGCGACGAGGAATCGGAAAGGGAAGACGAGCATATGACTCCATTGGAGCCACCGCCTATGCCGCCAGATATCCTGGAGGACGATTTGCGTAGCAAAGCTGGTAGTCCGGCATCTACTATCGCGCCATTGGAGCCTCCACCTATGCCACCTATGGAGGAACTGGACGATGAGGCTCCATTAGAGCCACCACCTATGCCACCAGATATGTTGGAAGACGACTTGCGCAGCAAAGCTGGTACTCCAGAATCTATCGCGCCTTTGGAGCCTCCACCAATGCCACCAATCGATGCTTTGGAAGACGATCGGGCTACGCCAGCTCCGGCTCTCGAAGCACCTCCGATGATTCCGATTAGCACCGTGCTTTCGGTTCCACCGCCGATGCTGGGGGTGCCTCCTATGATAACGATGCGAGAGCCTCCTCCTCCACTGGAACCGCCGCCTATACCGCCCCTTGAAGTGCTGGAGGCCGAACGGGCAACTCCGGCGCCACCTCTGGAGCCACCACCAATACCGCCGCTCGAAGCGCTCGTAGAGCCAACTGTAGCCAAGCCACTTGAGCCTCCGCCGCTACCTCCGCTTGAGGCGTTCACCGAGCCCGCGGAGACTGACGCCGCCGCAGCGGCTCCGCTCGAGCCTCCGCCTATGCCTCCTATAGATGACCTAAATCTTGACGAGGAGTCTCACGACTCGGCCGCGCCTTTGGAGCCACCGCCGATACCGCCGAGCATACTCGGCGACGATGACGCTATGTCGACGGGCACAACTAGCGAGTCTGAGAGCGGCTCGGATGAAGCTTCAGCGGAAGAAGAGGAACCAGTTATTGGGCCGAAGAACAAGGGTGGCCGCAAGCGGACCAGATCTGTGTCTTCCAAGAAGAATGAAGAAACGAAGGAACAAGAGGCTGCAGCCGAAGACGAAGACGTAATAGTCGGCGACGTGCAGCCTGGCGATTTAACCGAGGGGGATGCACCGCAGTCGCTCGAGTACGCGGACGCGGTACAGAAGGAGCGACAGACGCTCAACAAGACCTCGGGGAAAATTCAGTTGGACAGCAGGGGTAAGATCACTTTCAAGATCGGTAATCTCAGCAGGTTGAACAAGGTTAATCTGTACGACGAACTGGACGAGTCCGAGATATCTCGCATGACAGCGCTCGACATCGAGAGGGAAAGTAATAGAGAAAGAGAAGCTGAAAAAGAGAAGGACAAAGAGAAGGAGAAGGATAAGGAGAAAGATAAGGATAGAGATAGAGACAGGGATAGGGACAAAGATAGGCATAAAGACAAATCCAGAGATAAGGAAAAGGATCGAGGTAGAGAAAAGGAAAAGGATCGAGGTAGGGAAAAGGAAAAGGATAAATCTGAAAAAGACAGACATGATTCTAAGAGGAAGGATCACGAGAAGGACTCAAAAAGTAGACACGACGATAAAAAGAGCTCGAGGGACACTAAGTCGAGCAAGAGCAGCAAATATGATGAAAAGTCAAAGGATTCCAAGGGCAAGCACGAGCGTAAGAGCGCAAAAGATTCAAAAGAGGACAAATCGAAAAAGTCAAGGTCCGGCTGGGATATCAAACCACCGGGTATGACGAGTAGCGAGTCCGAGTCCGAGTCGGACGACAGTGTCATTGTAGGCAGTCCCGTGCGTAAAGACAGTCCGATCGTTATTCCCGATAGTCCAACAAGGCCGTCATCAAAGGAACCGCCTATCACTTCAGCTAAAACTATGAAGCAGATCAATATTGACCTGGATGAGCTGCAACAAACTCTGGACAAGAGGCTCGGCGAGCTCGAGGATCTTGCTAAGCTCCATCCGGACGACGATGACGACGTCGCAGCTGTGATCGATGACGCGAACAAGCTAATTAAGGAGAGCGAGGAGGGCGAGCTTTTCCCCACGGCTAGCGAAATTGGCGCACACGAGCTGGAAGAAGAGGTGATACCACCTATCAAAGAGGTTGCGATACCGGTCATCAAGCCGGCGGATAAAGACGAGAGTCTGCTGGATGAAATAGAAAAGAGCATCGTGGTACCTGAAGAGGCAACTGCTGTAGGCGCAACTGCTACAGCCACTGCTGCCGAAAACGAAGACGAGGAAATAGAAGATCTGCATCCTACTGAGATGATGGCCATCGAGGAGGCCAAAGACAATGGGCTTTCCGACAACATCAGCGTCAAATCGATGGATCTCGACATTCCCGATGAAAAGGATCTGCTCGAGGAAGCCGAGGCTGAGCACGAGTTGGCTGAAAAGGAGCCCGAAATACCTACTGAAAAGGAAACGGAAAAAGTGAGCGAAGAACACGAGAGCGAGAAGGAGAGCGAGAAGGAGAGCGAGAAAGAGAGCGAGAAGGAGGATCACGACGAGGACGAAGATGAAGATGAAGAGGAGAGAGGAGCAGCCGCTGCTAGTCCTGAGGCTGCTGACAAAAGCAGTGACAAGTCCGAGGTAATTGACCTGGACAGCGCCGAGTTTACAGATAAGCCAGTATCGTTCGAGGGTGACCTCGACCACGATGGCTTCATGATAGAATCGGCCGACGCTGCTAAGCTGGCCTCGACCACACCGGTTCGCAAAGTCAGTAAAAAGCGAGTTGACGAGTGGGAAGGCGATGGCGCGTTCACACCCTGCAAAGATGAGCGTCCTGCGCCCACCACTAAAAACTTGGATCTTCGCGTAACTTTGAGTAATCGGACGGTCTCGCTACTCGAGAGCGGACTCGAGCCTATAACCCCGATCAAGGACAGGATCAGCGACGGCCTGGACGGATGCAGAACTCCGGCAGGCTACGCCGGTCTTGGCACCGAGGCCATCTCCGAGACGGATGAGGCTATGAACTTCGAGGACGAGCTAGCACTTCTGAATATGAGAAGCCGAGATAAGGACGTGGAAGAGGGCGAGATACCGGACGACAGGCCCAGGAAGCAACGCGACCAGGCAGCGGCGATAAAGGCCAAAGAGCTACTGCTTCTGGAAGAAGAAGCAAAACGTAAGCGCAAGAAGGAGCGTAAGGACAAGAGCAAGGAAACTCTGGAACGTAACAAAGAAAACATCGCATCGGAAAATAATTTGTTGAGCAGCTGGAAGAAAGCATCGAAGGTAGTGATGCCAAAGGAGCGACAGTACCGGGAGAAGAGATCCAAGTCGAAGGACGCAAAGGCGATCGCTCTTGCTAAGAAGAAGAAGGAAGCAGCTAAAAAGAAGGAGAAGCGCAAGGAGCTACCGCGCTACGACGTGCGTAAGCTCGTCACCGAGAAGCCCCGACCGCGTAAAGACGAGTACGGGCGCGACATACGCGACAGCTCACGCAGCAGGTCGCTCAGCTTGTCGCGTGAGCGCTCACTCTCGTACGTGAGGCGCAGCAGGTCGTATACGCCGCGCGGGCGCAGGCACTCACGGAGCAGGTCCAGGTCCTGGTCCAGAGGCAGGCGTTCACGCAGCTATAGATCTCTGTCGCGTCGCAGATCGCACTCGCCGCAGACTCGCGTCCGCGGACGCGAGAAGCTGAGAAAGCGCTCGCTCTCGCGCGGCAGAGGCAGGAGTCGCAGTCGCAGTATCACTCCTAGAGGCCGCAGGCGGGAGAGAGCATCGCTGAGCCCGCCGAGGCGCAAGTCCCGCCGCGACATGTCGAAGAAGCGCCAGAAGTCAAGGTCGAGGTCGAGATCGAGGTCTCGCTCTCACTCGCGTTCACGCAGGAAAGAGAAGAAGAAGGTGCGCTCGCCGTCGAGGACGAGGCTGCGCAAGCGATCGCGCTCCAAGAGCGTGAAGAAGCGCGACAAGAAGCACTCGAAGCGCAGCAAGGCAGCCTCGAGATCGAGATCGCGCTCGCTCGACAGGCGCAACTGGGAGCACCACCAGCTGGCGCTGGCCGACAAGGTGGTGGAGAGGAACTTCAGGGAGCCGAGCTGGGCCGGACAGTGGACGCCTTCGTGGTCGCGCTCGCGTTCCAAGACACCGCCGATCGTGCGCCAGGAGAACATCGCCAGGAACTGGTCGCCACCGCCGATGACGCTGCTCAACTCGGTCAACGTGCCACCGAAGAATCTCAAGGTGATACTCACGAACAAGGAGGCCATAAAGAAGAAGAAGAAGGAGAAGCGCAAGGAGAGCCGCAAGGTCAAGGAAGCCGAGAAGAAACGCAAGAACAAGAAGGCGAGGAGCCCGCCACCGTCGAAGGAGGTGTTCGCCAGTGGGGATAATATCCTCGTGAGCGTTTGCTTTAATAAAGACAACGAGGCGCAGCCGACTACAGGCCTGCCCGAGCTACCCGAGACGATACCGCTTCTGCCGCCGGTCAAGCGCAGGCGTAGGGAGCCCCTGAGCCTCGAGTCGCCCTCGACGGTGCAGCTCATACCTGCCAAGAAGTCGAAGAAGGACAAGGCCAAGGACAAGAGGGAAAAATCGCCGGCCAAGCCGGTGAAGAAGAAGGAGAAGAAGAAGTCCAAGGCGGCGGAAATAGCGGCGAGCAAGAAGCCAATGGCCGTGATCGACCTCGACCAGTCGCCGTTCCGCGAGCAGACACCCTCGCCGAGGGACGTTATTGTGCTAAGTGACGACGACGACAAACAGGCACAGGCGAACGATGAGATCGACGAGATGGGTACGCCCGAGCAGCCCCAGGAGTCTCATACTCCCGCAAGGCCTGATCCACAGTTCCTCCAAGGCCCGAAGACGCCGCCTGAGCCCCAAGTCAAATTCTCCATCACCAACAAGCAGAACAATCTGAGGCCCTCGCTGATGAACCCATTGCTCGAAGAGGAGGAAGAGGAGATGGAAGAGGAGATGAGCATGAACCACTTGAATCACACAGCCGAGATGGAGGAACTCATGGACGAGCAGGTTGAGGAGGAGCTCGAGCTACGAGCCCAAGAAGAGCTCGAGTCCAGGATGAAAGTAGGACCGAACACGCCGCCGGAACCACCGACCTCACCGCCAACCTCGCCCGACGCCTACGATCCGTTCGACCCGACCAAGTCGAGGTCGCCGACGCCCGAGCCCAACAGCCAAGAGGACAACAAAGCACAGATGCTCGAGCAGGGCGGAGATTCGCCGTTCGAACCGGGCGAGGACGAGCCTCCTCTAGCCTCGGAGACGGGCTCGCAAGCCGACCAGCAGGAGGCCAAGCCGGCAGCGGACAAGCCCAAGATCATCTCGATGGTGACAATCAAGAGGCCCTCGCCTAACGCTAGCAATACTCCGCCGTTGAATGACTTGCAGTCCGAGGCCCAAGAGGGTGACAGCCCCGTGGCTGCCTCGGCGGCGGCCCAACAGAGCTCTACTGCTACCACGACGACCACGACGCAGCAACAGCAACAGACGACGGTGCCTCAAGTCAATCCTTTCCCTGCCATTAATCCTGTCTTGGCTACCGTTGCGGC
>JAPYZB010000211.1:0-25777 GCA_030522745.1 Eupelmus kiefferi | reverse complement strand
GCGTTAATTAAGCCCTAGTTGGAGGAATACAACTTTATACTTGGGTTAATCATTGTGATGAAGGAACGGAGGTGGAGGCCTGTATTGCGAAGGGGTAAGAGGGTGGGAAAAAGGGCAAGTCTTAGGAAATACATGGTGAAATATGAAATTTAATTTGAAATAATAATGTAACTATAATAAACTTAACTTTAAATCTTAGTATAACTTATACGAAATTATAAGATTTGGATAATTTGATATGCTGACAGATGATAAATAATTGAGGATATTGAATTGCTTAAAATCAGTTAAACAAAACAAAAATTAATTTATTACCTTCAATCATAATTATATAAATATTAACTAATGATTTAAGATAAATAATTCAGATACGATAAACATTTTCTCACCCTCCAACAGAAAAATAACAGCAAAACGCATTGTATGCACATGCAGTACATAGCCATTCGGTTTCACAGGCAGAGAAAGTACTAAACTGATCTTTTTACACAGATGAAGTAAGAAATAGTATTTGGCACTCCTTGTTCACGAAATACTACATTTTGATACTAGTGTAAGAAAGTGATTTGAACCTCGCAGAGAAGTTTGCGCCCAATTGAACTAACGGTGAAAAAGCCACTTGAGGTTGAAATCATCTTCTCGCTCATGTATCGGACCGTATTTTTCGATGTAATATGCACAAAGCGAGATTTAGCATACGCTTTTTCATTCAAGCGTCTATGAAATCGTACGTGAAGTATTTTATTCCCACACACATATACGAAATCGAGCGCCAGTAACAATTTTCTCAAATTCCAAAAGTCTTGCCTGTGCTGTTAGTTTGTTAATTATTCAAATGAATGCTTTTCTAATTTTTAATTCACCGATACATACTACTATTTCATAAACAGTATAATGTTCGTTGTTAATGCAGTTGCTTCAAAATATTCAATATACATATTATTTGAATTTAATAATCTAGAAATTTTCCGAAACAAACAAATCACTACAATACAGAAACAAATAATTGGCACTTAATAGTATTAACTGTTTAAATCAGATTTTGCTTTATTAGGTCTAATAATACGTTTCGATTTATCAGGGTACCAGGCCATACACATGCGAAAATCATTTGCTTTATGGACTAATTCAAATTTTGAAAGTAAAAAATTATTTTCTAGAATATCTAACATTAAAGTAGATTCCAAATCATGCTCGTTAAAATATCCTAAAGTGTAGAATATACAGCTAAAAAACTTGTTGCCAAGTGGTCGACGTGAGAAAGAGAATCTCACAAGACTCTATAAGTTCAACAAGTGGCGGCTCATTATGCACGCGCATAATTAGGGGTAGTTCATATAAGTTGTACGAAGAGAAACCGTCACTGTACTGTCTAAGTATTTCACCAAACATTTAAATGTTGAAGCTAATGTAAAAAATTTTACATTTTTTACTTACAACAAAATGTGTTTCGAAAAATTTGACTCATTTAATTGAGTAAATAAATTTTTCAAATAACTATTACAACACAATAGATATCCATAAAGGTTAGAGATCTTTATTAGATTAAATACAGTTAAATTATACTATAACTGCACTTTGAAAAATAAACACTAACTCTTTAAAATTCAGTGCATTTAGAAAGAAGGATTTAAATAATTCATAAATATATTCACACGTCACTGGCTAAATTCAAACCTTTATTGTCTTCTGACTAGTTTTGTCCAATTCCGTTTTCCAAACTTTTTATTTCTTCGAAGTTTCTCATAGTTAAAGAAAATCGAATTTTCTTGTTTGCATGCCTTTTGTGCTCCCACAAATTATAGTAATAAGAAACTTTACACCGGTCACGCGGGAACCGTACTTACTCCTCGCAATCGTGTGAATCTTGATAATTCTCCCCTGCATAAGAGTACGCCTCTTTGCGTTTGTAAGAAAACTTTTACACTGCCGCGGAACTATTTATATTGCAGCCCGAACAATGTACAATAATGATGATTAAAATAATTTATGACACTTCATGATGTATGACTTCATGCGTATTATCATTTAAGAATTGAATTAGAATTTCCTCTTACTTATGCGTGTCTAAAGTGAAAACTTTTATTCATAAATCAAGGAGACGTCATCTTGATCCTTTTGATATGAATTAATTCATTGTATAACATTAGCATTTTCTCTAATGCAAATACCGACGAAGAAACAAAAATACAAAGAGCAAAAAATCTCAAGACACGAGCATTGTTATTCATGGTCAATCCACAGTGTTATTTAAACAATGAAGTAACATGAGAGTTCAAAATTTAAATAAACAATATCGACTTACATCAGACTTTAACCTATTTTGAAAACAATGTTCTTCATTCACGAGCATCCATAAATCGACAACAGAAAAATCTCTTGTCCTCAGAAAATGAAATCTATAAAGTAAGTCAAAGAAACTGAAAAATCTCCTCACTGCTTTTATTGATGAACGAGAAGGTGAGATCTATAGTGAAGTCAAAGCGAAAGGATAAACAAATATAAAAGAAAGACACAAGAACAGAAAGAGAAGAATCAGCAAAAAAGTAAAGAAACAGCGCAGAGAAATAGCGAGGCGCGCCCACGACAGGCAAATTGCGAAGGCTCCGAGCGATTTGCGCGCATGTATATACGCTAGCGGCTAAAACCGATGTTTTCACTGTGCGCGCACACGCGTCCTGTCGATTCCCTCCGAATCAAATGCGTAAAGAGTAGTGCCTGCTAATATTTCTTCTTCTTCCGAACGCTGCGCTCAGAAGAAATAGAAAAAAAGGGAGGGAGAGGGAGAGAGAGAGAAAAAGAGAGAGAAATGCGCCAGATTCGCGAGGAATGTAATTTCGATTCGACAGCTGTCGCAAATGTTTCAACGAGCAGTAACTTTTTACGCGTCGCGGCGCACACCGCGTATGAAAGGGTGGAAAATTAAATATCAGTTTATTATCGGAATTTCCATTTTACGAGAACAGGGATACCGCGGTCTCGCCGGGGAAACGAATATTACGCGAAATAAAACTACACTTTTATCTTCTTTTTAGAGTCTCTGTATTAAATTAAAAGCTGTAAATATCAGTCGTTTGGCATGAATAACTACTTATTAGACTGAACTTTTTCTAAATTACTTACGTTAATTCGAATTGAAACATTTTAATATAATTTTGTAACCACCCCGAAAATTAATTTCATTCCAAATAACCAATAATCAAGTAATTTTACATCATAATAATTATAACAATGCTAACAAACATCAATCAAACCTATTTGTATTAATCTCTTGTAAAAATTTCAGCATGGCGACGACCACGTGCACGAGCCCGGCATGCCGTTCGACTTCAACTACGCGGTTAAGGAGGACGCCTTCGGCAATGACTACTCGCATAACGCGATAAGCGACGGAGACGTGACGCGCGGCGAGTACCGGGTACAGCTGCCCGACGGGCGCACCCAAATAGTCCGCTACACCGCAGATTGGAAGCACGGATTCACGGCGCAAGTCTCCTACGAGGGCACGCCGCGCTTCCCCTCGGGTCCGGGTGGCGGACCCGGAGGCGCCTTCCAGGGTTACTAGAGTTAGACAGGAGAGAGAATGGAAAAAAAGATGATGCAAATTTTATATTTTTTTTTCGCGCTTTGTTCCTAGAGATCTTGGAGCGACTGTTTCGAGAGATCGGTAAACATGAATGAGAAAGATGAAAAATTTTTTAAGTTTGATAAGTTTTTGGAAATTTTTTTTATGAAATTTTGATGTACAAGTAATTTTATTTGGATATACTGATTTTGTACGAAGAATTATCTTACTTGTTCAAAAAAAGTCAAGACGATTTTTCATTTAAAAGTTAACCCTTGTATTATTTAATCGGTTAAATATTAAATAATCCATTTTTTCTTAAATCACTCAATTCGAAACATTAATTGACGCTCTAAGATGTTAAGGGAATGGACGTGAAAATGAAAAAAAGAGCGAACTCTTTGTAATTTTTTCTGTATTTTTTCTTTTTATTTTTGGGTAAAGGCATTCGTGTTTAGAGTAAGTTTTTTTATGCACTTTTATTGAGATCCATGTAAAGAGTTGATATAGAGAGTACACGCAGAGCGATAGGCGTGAATAAACAATAGAGGATAGAAAAAAATAAAAAGGAGGACAGGGTATAGATTCTGCTTTGAAAATTATTTAAGTTAACATTTTATAATAACTTTGATGATTTTGTAAATTAAGTTATAAATTATTTTAACTAGTAAAATATTTTTATACAATTTAATTATACCAAATTTAGAGATAAAAATTTATTATTGCATCTATAACTTTGCGTATATTTTCTCGGGCTGAAAAACTACTAACACTAAAGTCTTTACTCATTGGGAAAAAGAAAGTATAAGTACTAATCTCGCATTAGAGAAAAAGTTACCAATCTCAACATGTTTTATAATGATTGTATGAAAAAATATTGGATTTTTTTATGTAGAAAAGTAATCGTATACAATTTTTTTACATAAAATTTTTACAAAATGTATATTTATAGAAAGCAGATAAAAGCATATATGCAGTTATTTTCTTGAATATCGTTTGTACACTACTTTTATACTTGAAATCATTGTTACTAAGAGTAAATCTTGATTAATTACTATATATAGTTAATCGTAGACATACACTTCATCATTCGTATCGTATTTTCATAATAGATATATTGTACAAAATAAACTTTTTAAAATAAAGTACCTTTATAGTTAAAGTAAAAAAAAAAATAAAATACATAAAATTCTAAAACAAGAAACTTGACTTATACTTCACTTTCTCCAAGTAAGCATCCATCCTATCTCAACTAAAATGAATCATATTTTAATATTATAAAATTAATAACATAATCTCTTTTTCTTGCTGTAACAGTTCGATCAACCTGCCCATTTATTTATTTTTCTATCAATTCAATCAATTCATTTGCATCTCAAAAATCAGTGGTGCAAACTGTGATTCTCACCTTGATCGAACTCGCTCTCGTAGAACTAACAAGGAGAGAAGAAAAAGCGGAGCAAGTTGCAAGAACTCCAGGGTGCAACGTCTGAATTCATAAGGTTCACGAATTTCGACGGTCACCACTTGATCTTTTCCCTCCACTTCCCCACCCTTTTCGTCTCTCTCTCTCTCTCTCTCTCTCTCTCTCTCTCTCGCTCGCTCTCTCCTTTTTCCAACTGTATTCAACCTTTCAATGCTTTCCCCTTCTTATTCGACGTCTCTCCGCCAACATTCCTCTATTCCCCCCGGTGTTATACAATCTTTGGCAAGAATCCTCCAAACCAGGCGCCTACTCGTGTTCTTTGCCTTTCGAATCCACGAACGAATTACGCTTGACGATCCGTCTCGTCTTCATCTTAATTTTTTTTCTTCCTTGGACTGACCCAGCAGTCATCCCTCTACCAGAGCATCTATCGTCAGCCTTTTTTTCGCCGCAGAATGAAGAAAGATTATAAGATATGAGAAGAAGGAAATGGAGAAAACGGATAAACGGTTACGCCGCTCACGCGTAAGCATCGGCGAAATTAAAAGAGCTGTTGCTGCGCGATATTAAGCAGAAGAAAAGAGCCGCTTAATGAGTCTACACTGACTCGTATTTGGATGATTGCCGTGCATAACGCCGTGAGTTCACTTTGTTATTTTATAGAGAACCTTAAATTTTAAAGTAAATGTTCTGTGAGTGAGTTAGAAAGGAATGGGAAAAAATTATTTAATGTTGCAGTGAGAAAATTATGTGTAATAATACTCTATCATATTTGATTTATTAAGTGGAACACTAAGTGTCTCCTAAGTGTCTAGACCGGAAAAAATTAGATAGAAAAATGTCGTTTAAGCAGGAACTAGATAAAAGATGGCATTTGAAAATCAAAATTCATTTGATTTATTTTATTGAATTTTTTTGAAAGAAAGTATTGCCACAAATGTAAGCTTCAAATAAATGACGAGAACATATTTCGAAGTAACGGAAAGCATCCACGTCTACTTTCCCGGTGAAAAATTGTACGACCTGTCGACCAGAAAAAGAAAGAGGCAATTTTCGCGACCACATCGTAATCTTGGAGTCTTATATGCACTGAGAAAAATATTATTGAGAAAACTTTTATGCTCTAGAAGCTCTTTTGTAGACATCAAAAAATAAAAAAAAATATTATCTCACTTTTGCGCAAAGTCTCTTAAACTTCAATATTACTTTTTTCATTTTTCTTCAAATATCAATTGTTCTACATCTTTTTATCAAAGCTCTGACGTATTGGGAAATGAACTCATCTCACAAGTTTTATACTAAATTTGAACTTTCTTTAGTAAGTGATTTTATTAACTTCATTTAAATGAAAAAATATTAGTGTTTTTTCAATAACAGTTCTAGAACAAAGAATATATTTTTTTAATTTTCGTTTTAAATATGCAATAAAACTTTATGACTTTATTCGCTTTTCAACTCATTCTATACATATTTCCTAAGTCATAAAAATAGTAGATGTACTTCAACACTATGTTATCCTTTACTAATCTGAAACCTCTTCTTCTTTTAGGTACCACCCTGCAATTCTTCACCAAAGCCTCAAAAATCATGAAGCTCGATAAAATCCAAACAATCACTTTGGAATTCATGCATCGATAATTCAGGCATCACGCGCACCCACCAGAGAGAAAGAGCGAGAGAGCCAATGAAGCTGAAAAAGCATCGTTGCAGCGTTCACTCGGCGAGCAAGCAGCGCGAACGACCTTTGAGGACTCGCAGGCCTCTGCGTGCTCAGTCCTCCTGCATGTGTGCATGCCGGCAACACTTATCTCATGCACGAGAGAGTCAATCGCATCGAAAACAATGGGCTACCTTGAAGCACGCGGCAAAGGATGTGGCGGAGGCTGCGCGCGCGCGCTGCCTGCGCCAAAGTCCATCTGAGCAGCGCGCACGGAAGAGACTTCACTTTCACTGCTCCGTGGGAAGATCGGATCCATTACAGGGGTTTTCATTCTCAGCTAAGCGCGTTTTTCATGCCTCGCGCGCAGGCCGTTTGTCACCGAACGCAACTGGCGCTGCGCGCGCGCGCGGAATGAGGCGGCTCTGCATATTTCAGCTGCGCGGAAAATGAGCGAAATCTCCTCGCGGACTGGTGCGGAGTGACGAGGAAAGGAGACGTGGTTGGAAGCGACGCGAATTGATGGCGATATTTAGTTATACTTGGCGAGACGTGGCTGAGGGTTTTGAGGACAGTTTTAACGAATGGCCGCGCGGCTGGAATTTTAGAAGGGAATTCGTAGGAATCGTGGGCTTTTATAATGCTCTAATTTGTTACGGCACGTTGAACCGAACAACAGGTGTCACTGAAGAAGTAGTATTATATTGTGACTGATTATTTAGTAATTGCCGCTGATTAGATAGATATAATAAAATTGAAGGTTTCTAAACATAAACTAAAATTTGCTTTCTAAATAAATACCAAAAGGCTTTGAAATATATTTAGTTTTGTTGTATTTCATTTTGTAATATTATTAAATTCAAATAGTCTATCATTTTTCAATTATGCATTGTTATTAAATAAACGAATGATGATTCGCGTATATAATCATTTTTAAGCAATATAAATTAGTACATCTCATGATTCGCATAATAATTCAAAACTACTAATCGAGTAAATTACTAAAATTATATAATTTTATTCACGTAAATTTACATTGTAGAAAGAAAAGGCTTACAATAAAATTACAAAAAGAATGTAAATTATGTTGTAATACATTATCTCGCAAGACCTTTGAAAATAGATTTCCCTCATGATCCGCTAACGATCAAAAGTAATGATAAAAATAATAAATCTATTAAATACTCAATTACCGCGCAAGTAAATTGAAACTTTGATTTAACTAATAATTATCATATGATTCAACTCATTACATTAAAATATCTGTACACATAATAAGTCAATAGAAGATTACTTTAATCTTTCATCTCATTGATCCTATCGAAACCAATTAACGGTAGCCAATATTTGTTTAAATAATTTTCAAGTATTATATCAAATAATCCAGCGATTTTATGAAAATAATGAGAAAGCGGCGTAAAATACTACCAGTACAGACTTTATACGATAAACTAAATCAATACCATAGCAGAATAATGACCTGCATCGCTGGCATCGTTTTCTCAAGCCCTCTAGTAATACATAAGCGCATTATATAAAATATGCAACTACTCGCTTGTCAAAGCAAACTCAGATGATCAAATACCATTATTATCTTTCCGGTAACGACTCGACGTTATAACAAGAACGGAGAACACAAGATGATGCGGGCATTTTCGGCGCGCCAGCAGTCTTGTAATCTAGGCGTTTCGCGGAAGAGACAAAAATCCGCTTAGTCGCTTGTCTTTTTCTCCGCTTGGATGGCGAAATCCTTTTTGTTGATGTTAATGGTATGCGGGGTGTAGGAGAGAGGCAAAATGGATTTTTAATCCGCGCGCGCGGGAGGAAAAGCCGCGGCGAGAAGACACAATTCCGAGGCTCATGAATCGGCTCTGCCAGCCCTTCTTCGTCTGTCGGGTCTGTTGTGTATATATAGGTACGATTCCGGGCGAAAATCTTAGTCGCGAGCGTCTTATGCGGATCTAGCTGCTCTCTACTCTTGACTTTTAGCGGAGAAGCGTAGCTTCCTTTGAATAAATCGTTGCGTTTAATTGTGTTGAGCTTCTTACTGTGTTTGTTATGCGCCAGAGCAGTTGTTTAGTCTGTTTGACGAAGACCAGCATTGTGACGTTGTAAGAGAAAGATTAAAATTCTGAGTGCGGCTGATGATTTTCTGAAAGAATGACAGCAATGATGAAATCGAGTATTATTGTATTATTATATTGTATTATTGTAATTATTATGAAGATATAGTATTTCGGAGAAATTGGTAGAAAGTATTTTTATTACTTCAAACTTTAAATTGACTACTTTGCAGTGGCTATCATTAAGTAATGTTCATTATGTTATTATTTATATGAAATTTAACGGAAAAATTACACTTATGATTGTACCACTTTATTGTTATGTAATCTTAATAGAAACTTTCTACATTTTCTTTTTGCGAATACGTTTTGGCATTATAACTATTTTATTAAAACGAGAATTGATTTATCTTCACAGAACTAAGCTAGATTATTAAATTTTTTGCTCGAGTGTTGTGCATAACATCTTGTGAGAAAATTGTAAAAGTTTCCAAGCGTTTATTATAGCTCTCTTCTTCAGAACTAATTATACAAAGACGTTAGAACGTAGATCGGCTCATAAACTATCTTTTAACTTTATTACCTTGAAACACTTTTGAAGAACACTCGATTTGAAAATAATTAGCAATGCTTTGCCTTCAAGTATAAAGTAAATTAGATTTTGCGTTAATAACTTATTTCAAAATTTAATAATATATGTCATTTGTTTATATCGGAGTTTAGATTTTAGGACCTAATGACTGTGATTTTTGCACATTAAACTGTTTCAAAAGTGAAATTACTATATTTATTAATTTACCATATAAAAAGTAAAATTGATTCTTTACATTCTAACCTTAAAACATTGATTATTAATTCATTTTTCAAATATTTTCACGTAAATTTTGATTTTTCCGTTCTACAGACGACGCACAATGTAGCTCGCGATCAATACAGAAAATAATTCAGACCAAAACATCTGCAACTGATTTTCGATTTTTAAAACAAATAAATGGTTTTTCTTTCTTCTGCCTCCACATTTTCCTTCATCTTAACTCTACTCCAATCTTCAATGCGGATGGCTAATTTGCCGCAAGCAAACGGATAACGTGGTGTTCGTACAAACAGCGTGCAACCTTGTTTATATATACGATATTCAAGGAAATTCTTGAGTTTGCGAATCTTTTCGTTCATGTCATATGCAGAGTAGGAGAAAGAACACGAGAAGGATACTATCAGAGAGCTAAAAAAAATATGGAGCAAAAGTTCTTTAAATTAAAAATAAAAATGTAAGAAAAGGACAGCCTCAAGTGTGCGAAAGAATGAACACCAATATTACATGTTAAATGCAATGTTTAATAAAAATTTTTTACTTCTCTCTGAAAATAAAATAAAATTTTATTTTTAGAAACGATTTGATCAAAGAATTTTACATTTTATATTTGTATTTTACGCAATTTACAATTACTTAATAAAGGATTAAAGAAACAAAGCGCCTGTTTGAAACCCCTAGCCTCTTATTCGTACATCCTCTTCCAAAAGGTAAATGAAACCTTTCCAAGTTTAATACCAATTTTCGACAACTTTCGACTTTGCGAATCCCTAGAATGCACAGCTGCAGCCTGTATGTGCACGTACAATCTTCACTCGAAGCTCTTGTGTGTACAAAGCTTGCGGAGACTTCGCTTACGCGATCGTGGTTGTAGTATCTTGTTCGCAGCGATGATGATGCTGCAACCCCGCAACGCTGCGGCTGCAAGCAGCGCGAAAATTTTCCAAGTGTCACAGTCTTGAAAGTGCGAACTATTGCTGCGCCAGCGACTCTGGTTTCTATACGAAAGCCTGGATCATTTAGTATTAAAATATACTAAACCTAAAGGGAAAAGATGTCCCAGCGATTTGCGATGATAGTGATATAAAGGTATAAAAATGTGTCGCTTTACTGTCAAAAAGTCTTATATTACTATCAAATATTCAAAACATTTTTTTCCATGTATTCAGTTTCAGTTTCATCAAAAATAAAAGAAGATTCCGTATTTAATAACATTTTTTCATATTTAATGAATTACTAGAGAAGCCACTTTATTGTTATTACTTAATAGACAAATATATTTACCTTACACCATCTACATAGACCGACTTTCGGAAGCGTGTCTTCGACTTCTGACAGCCCATAAACTGTGATATAATTACTCCGTTATGGAGATTCGTGTTCAGATTGTTTGTATACCTGAGTGTGTTATTTTGGTGAGATTAATGGGTCTAGGGAAGTGTCATTGAATAAAGGACTCAGGAAAAGCAATGAAATATGTTAACCCTAGTATTAGAACTTTTGAGTTATAGAGCAAGTATTTATCATTTGACTAAGTTACCAAATAAAAAATGACCTAATGTCGAATAATGTCATTATATATTGCAAAACTGATAAAGATAGAGTTTAGTTAGCTTTGTAGTAGAGTAAGTTTTTTAGTAGAACTCTTCCGATCCTTTCAACAATTAAAGAAATTATGAATATTTTGTTTGAATTCTATATTTGCATAATTTATGCTCTAGAGCTTGATTATTTTTAAAAAATTATAAATTTTTGTTAAAATATTTACGTTTTATAAATAATAAATTCTTTAAAAATATTTAAGTATTTACTTTTAGAAAGAATGGCAGTAATAATTTGCATTTGAATTATTTTATTAACCTTGCAGCATAGTCTAGCATAACATTCCTGGAAGCAGCTATCAATATGCCGAAAGCATTATTCACAGTCAAAACAAAAACTTACATGAACAAAAATAAAAGTATAACGAACCCAAATTAACTTTTAATTTGTTCTTTATTGTGGTCTATTATATTTAGAGGTTACAGCAATACTACAAAATAACATTTTCGTTCAGTAAACGGCTTTCAATTGTTTTACGAGCTAAATCTTCATATATTATATAAACAAATGCTGCACTAGAGAAAAACTAATTACATTTTTGTATGTCATAACAATATTGATTGTATCAGTATTGTACTATTATTATTATTTTAATGTTCTAGTAATATTGTAACAATATTGTAACAACATTGGGTCAGTATTGTAGCAAAATTGTGTTAATATTGTGTTAATATTCTATTGATAATCTGTCAGTATTGTAATAATATTGTATCAATATTGAATAATATTATAAAAATATTCTAGCAATACTGAAACAATATTATCGCAATATTATAACAATATTGTAGCGATATTGTAACATTATTGTGTTACTATTGTGATAATATTATGTCAGTATGGTAGCAATATTGTAACAATATTGCTTCAAAATTGTAATAATATTATAGCAACATCATACCAATATTGTATCAATATTGTAGTAATACTGTAACAATATTGTAGGAATATTGTAAGAATATTGGTTCGAAATTTTAATAATATTATAGCAACATCGTATCAACATTGTATCAATATTGTAGTAATACTGCAAAAATATTATAGTAATATTGTAACAATATTGTTTCACTATTGTAGTAATATTGTAGTGATATTGTAGCAATATTTTAACAATGTAGTTCCGTAACAGTATTGAAACGGTATTGTAATAATATTGTTCCTGTATTGTAGCAAAATTGAGTTAATATTTTGTTAATATTGTGTTGATATTCTGTCAGTATTATAATAATATTGTAACAATATTGTGTTACTATTGTGACAATATTATGTCAGTATTATAGCAATATTGTAACAATATTCCTTAAAAATTGTACTAATATTATAGCAACGTCATACAGTATTGTATCAATATTGTAGTAATACTGTAACAATATTGTAGGAATATTGTAAGAATATTGCTTAAAAATTGTAAGAATATTGTTTCAATATTGCAGTAATATTGTAGCAATATTGTAACAATGTAGTTCCGTAACACTATTGAAACGGTATTGTAATAATATTGTTCCTGTATTGTAGCAAAATTGTGTTAATATTGCGCTGATGTTCTGTCAGTATTATAATAATATTATAACAATATTGTGTTATTATTGTGGCAATATTATGTCAGTATTATAGTAATATTGTAACAATATTGCTTAAAAATTGTACTATTATTATAGCAACATCGTATCAATAATGTACCAATATTGTAGTAATATTGTAACAATATTGTAGTAATATTGTTTCAATATTGTAGTAATATTGTAACATTATTGTTTCAATATTGTAGTAATATTGTAACATTATTGTTTCAATATTGTAGTAATATTGTAACATTATTGTTTCAATATTGTAGTAATATTGTAACAATATTGTGTTACTATTGTGATGATATTATGTCAGTATGGTAGCAATATTGTAACAATATTGCTTCAAAATTGTAATAATATTATAGCAACGTCGTATCAACATTGTATCAATATTGTAGTAATACTGTAACAATATTGTAGTAATATTGTAACAATATTGTTTCAAATTTAGAATATTTCACAGTTTTAAAAAACTCTTTATAACGTTTGAAACGCTTAGTAAAATTTTACTAGTCAGTAATTTTTGGTATTAAAACAAATGCCTCTGTTAAAAAACAAAGTCTCATTGGAGCTAAACCGCAATCGAACCTCTGTACGAATAATAGAGGAAGCTCTCGTGATTAAAGCGAAATCCTATTGAAATTGATAAAGGCACTAACAACTCGAATAACTAACAACTCATCTCGTTATGAGTGGCGGCCAAGCACTCGTACTTTTGTTATTAATTAGAGGCCAGCTACATCTATGTATGCACGTTTTCATTATTACTGGTCGTCAACGTCAAAATTGCGAACACACAACTTTTCTGCTCAGAATTGAATAGTAGACGGACTTTTTCCGTCTGCTTTGTTTCTTGTTTTGAATACGCTTAAAATTATGCAACACCGTATTTTTGGTCTTGTTAAATAGTAACTCACTTTATATCTCTAACTTTTAAAAATATTGATTTTGTCTTTGATTAAGCGAATGGAGTTATTCTAAGTGTTATAACGAAGATCACAATGAAAATAAAAAATCCCAACTTACACTTTTTTCAATCATTTAACCTAACGACTCAATTTATAACTATCTCCCAAAAACTTAAATTCTCCAAAAGCGGAGTTAGCAAAACGAAGTCCTCGTCCTCGGAGTAAATCAAGAAATGAATTCGCAAAGCGCACTCGCGAGAGCGAAGAGATCGCGAATTTTGCATTCATCGCGCGAGAGTCGGCTAAAGCGCGCGCAGGGCGAGTCTGTATACTACGTAGCCCAGCTTAAAGCGTACGGCAAAGTCGACGGAAAATTTTCGCCACGGTACAGGCGACGCATCTCGTTTCTTATTTGCAGCGTCGCCGACGTCGAGGCTCCGAGTCACGCGCCTCGTTTTCGCTTCTCACGTAGCCCTTCAAAACTTGGTATTACTTTGACACTGCGCGTGCCATCTTATTACACTTATTGCGTTACGGTGACAAGCCACCGCCGAGTTACCTGTCACAGACAGGGACGTGCCTAGACGCGAGATATCGTTTTCTTTTCCCCCAACGAGTAAATTTTAAACTAGCTGCGCGCCGCCTTTAATGCGATACTCGCTCTTTTGTTTTTTCTTTCTCGTAATTTTTTCTTTTTATTTCTGGCATTGCTGTTTTATGTGCGCGCGTCGGAAAGAAAAGGGACGAGCGAAATTGCGTTTGGACCTTCGGTCGTCGTGGTGTGTCCCTGGGATGAATCAGCGGAAAAGCCGCGCGGAGGTCTGTAGGACGGAAGCGGAGTTGAGAATTGAAGCGAGCGTTGCTCCACTATTGACTAGCGCTAGTGGCAGTCGAATTTTATGGAAGAAAAGAGTGCAGTTCGATATTTCTCTGCATGCGAGACCCGCGAGAGCTTGACGTTTTGCCGCCAATCGAATATACTGAAACCCTTCCGTTAAACTCGTAAAAGAAAACGAAAAATTTTTGTGCTGTCGTAAATGAAACTTGCACTTTTCGTAGCATTTTCTTTTTTACGAAAATTATTGGATTCTAATTTGTTAGATCAAATCTATGGCTTTTAGGAAAATCCGCATAACTGCATTTTTGTGTTTTTGAGAAATCGTTGTTTCAAAGATTGTTTTTTATTTTTAATAAAAATTATAGAAAAAAATGCTTTTTGATATTCGATTAAACAAATACAGAATTTATTACTTTTGTCATAATAGAAAATACTTTTTTCTGCTTTAAAGAAATTGTATGATTCATATACAGATAATGCTAAGAAACATTTTTTAAATGTTGTACAAAGATGTTAGTTTTAAAAAAAGACAATGTTTTAGTGCACATTTAATACATAAAAGCGATATAGAACCCACACTAGCCTGTTAGCGGTCACACTTCGTCCAATTAAGACACGTGAAACACATAGTTTGTAAATCGATGACAGCCAAACGACCTCGTAGAACATATGACAACCAATCAAAATTAAATGATGAGGCTACAGAGCAACCACACTCATTGTTGAATGCACGTATATAAACGTATAGGAAATATCCGATATTATTCCAGAAATTTGTATTCATAGGTTAAAGAAGAAGATGCAACAGTCTACTTATTTGTAACTGAAATATTGTTTCTCTAATTCTTATTAGTGTATAGGTAGAAGAAAATAAATATATTAATTTAAAAATAGAATACTGATTGTTTTATTTAAAACTATGCCTTCCATCCAAAAAAATTTTAAGACAGCTCCAATCAGTTCCATTTCCAATCAACTGTAAATTTCCCCATTAACCAAAGTAAAGACTAAAATAAAACCTAACAAAAAGAAACCTCAAAGTAGAGCATCGACTCCATTCATTTTCTACCCTCGGCCAAACGAAGTTCAAACAGAAAACCTTTCAGCATCTGCGAAATCGAATCGCCGTCGCTTTGACGCGTCGACTTGCGACCTATCCTCCCCCGCACATGCTGAATCTTGCAGCGGGGCGGTCATCGCCCTGGGCGTTCTTCCTAATTAATTCTACGAGGAAGGTAGGGCCGACGTGTTACGCGACAGCTTTCTGCAAATAATACATTTTGAAAGAGCTAGATCCGGCTGCGCTTTAGTCATGTTCACGTAGAGGAGAAGGAAGCGCCGGAAGCGGCTCATGAACGCCGAGCTAATTCGCCCTGGGGACTTACTGAGACTAAGTGCTACGCGTTTTCGTGCTGAGATGCCTTTGCGCTCCGTTTTGCCTCCGATCAAATGACGAATTTAAAATTTAATGATGTGAGTGCAGTTTTTTATTTATCTGATTTAATAGCTGGATTTGTTAAAAATAGCCCGTTATTTGCGTTTTCAAATTCTAGAATAGTACGTAAGTGGTATTTCTTAAAAAGATATATAATTACCTCTGAAAATGAAACATTATCTTCAAAATGATTAATCAACTTATTCCCATATCCCCGATAATTAATTCAAGTAAATTCACACAAACCTTTAATACTCAATAATCCCAATTCTCCCAGTCGCGCATTCTCCTCTTCATCATATTTCACCGCACATCCCTTCCATATCCAGCCCTATTGTACATCCACTCGTACAACTCGCACGTATACACGCACGTGTTCGTGCCTTTCAATCTTCGTCCGTTAATTGAATTTCGTTAACGCACTTCCGGTGCCGAGACACGGGAGGAGACGACTTAACGACCTAATGGTGCGGCGACGCAACCCCGCGGCAACGAAGCATGCGCGTATATACCGCCTCTTTTGAGGATTTAAATCTAATCGGGACGGCAGTAATCGTTTGTAACGCCCTGATAATTATTAAGGGCGATTGCTCGATTCGTGGGGGGCGCCGATGTATTAGCATTTAGCGCGCCAGGTAGTTTAGTGGACGTTTCTTGATTAACCTTGGATTGGTTTATTCCGTTTTGAATATAATTTTTATTGCGTGCTTTCATTATCACTACAGTAGGTGTAATAGGATTTATGGATGTAAAACTATCATGAATTATTTAAGATTGAATTCTTTAAAATAAAGTGCATTAAATGTAATTATTTATCTTTTAAAAGGAATATGAATTTCTAAATAAATAAATAAATCCATCATTCATTATTATCACTTCTTTTTAACGCGCTTACGTGTTAAAAAAATATTCTCATAAAGATATCAAGTTTCGAAAAAAGAATTTTCAAAGACTACTTTACGCGTACAAGTTCCGTGAGCAGCGCGATAAAAGTTAACACCGTACAAGCCCAGCTTGGCGCACAATCCGATACGAACTTTTGCCCCGCGCTACTTCCTACACTTTTTTTACGCGCAATACGAAACGCAATCGATCGAAAATTACTTAATTCCTCTTTTTCTTCATCCCATAATCCCGCGAGCACGCTTCCATGATTAAAAAGTGAAACAAGTCACCTAGGTTCTCAAAACCACGATCGAATCGCGGGTACCCTCCAATTAACCGAACGCAATCCAAAAACGAAACGAACACGCCACCAGTTTTACGCAACGTCCATCCATATCTTTCTGGGCATTGTCTGCGAGAAATCGCCGTATGATATAATGCGCGAGCTAACGAAAGGGGGAAGCCAGCGCAAGAGCGCGTCACGAATTTTCGTTTATAAGGAAAGCAGCCCGCGCGGGGATCGATAGATGGATCTGGAAGCCGGGGCTGGGAAATTACAGAAAATTGCCGTAATCCACTTGACTCGTAGTCGACATTTTTATCAAAGCCAAGCGCGCGCTTGAAACGCTGCGGGGAGATCGATATATAACCCGGCAGCTTCGCCGGCGAGATGCGTGTGAAACTACCGGCCGATAGTGGGCCTTTTTTGCTTCTCGTGAAGGGGAATATTGGACACTGGATTAATGCGACGCGTGCGTAATGCGAGAATGATTTTCTCGGCTCGCGGAGGGTATTGTTTCGTAATGTCGTAGAAATTTTTAAGTGTGATTGGCCTGTAATGATTCTTAAACAGACTGTTATTGGGGAGCGAAATGTTGCTTTGCGGAATCCGTCTGGGTCCTTTCACCATTGTTACGTTTCGGAATTATGTTATTACATTATAAATTTGTCGCGTGCGATAGAATTCGCATTTTTGCTGAGATTTCATATGTATGAGAAGTTTTGCGTAATCTTTTTCATTAAAAATTGTCGTAGGATTCATATTTGATTTTAAGACAACTTTATATTTACTCAAAATATTGGTGAAGTAAAAGTTTGTTATCAATAGCATTTATAAAATATAGAATTTTTAGTTTTATAAAGACGTATTTCATGAAACTTTGAGCTTCTACAAAATGTAAGCCTCAGTAAATCATGAAAAGTGTCCCGTATCTTAAAAATGTTAAAATTACTTTTTGGCAATTACTTTTAACAACGATTTTGTCGTAATTCCCAATTCTAGTTGAAATTACACTCATATAAAATGGATCAGAACTCTTGAAACTAAATTAAAGTTCACTTTTAGTGTAAGTTAGAATCCGTTTCAAAATCTAAAATTCACTTTGTAATTTCATGCTCAGATCAAATACTTCTTGCCCAAAATCGTTCGAAGTCTGAAATTAGATTTTTTTTCAAAATTAATGTTACTAAAATAATTAAAAAAAATACGCCATTAAAAAGTTACAAAAATATTTTCCAATATACTGATTCCACAATTTAAAGAACTAATTCCACTATAAAGAAGAACTAATAAAGAATTAAATCCACATAGACTGTTGCTCCATCTATGAGTCAACTTACCAATCGCCCCAGATAAGAAGTTTCCTACAGAATCAAACACTACATCTCGCGCCTGAGCGTCGATGACCCCGCTTACACCTGTGCATGCACGCTTTTAGTGTTCGACTTTCATGAATACAAAAAAATCAAACATCAAGAGCAACTTGCAAGCTTAAATACGTGTTATAGCGAAGAGCGCTTCTACTGGAGCTTTAAATTCTTCAAAATATATACGTACATCGACATAAAGCCACTTTTTCCTCTCGACTGCGGAAGGAAATGAAATAAAGAAAAGACGAGCTACGTACGGAGGGCTCACACAGCCACGGGGATAAAAAGCAACCTGTTATTTCGGTCAGTGATTCGAGTGGCTTCTCTTTCATGCGCGAGCGCAATTTTCTTCTCCTTGCGCGGAAGCTCAGCGACGCGCGAAACATTTCCCCGAGCGCGTGCGTTGTCAGCGCTACCTGCAAAAAAAGGGGCAAGCGAAAATGTACACGTATAAGCGCACAGTTGTGTGCGACTGTGTATACAAACGATAAAGAAGAAACGAAACGAAAAAGGTAATGAGAAAAGGAGAGAGCGAGAGAGAGAGAGAGAGAGAGTGAAAGAGAGATTGATAGATTAATTTTACCGCGGAGAGTAGATGAAAAAAGAAGGGAGCTGCCCGGTGGGGTTAATGAATCGTTTAAACGGAGAGAACCCCGGCAGTAGCAGCACTTTTCCAGGCGATTGCCTAATGCTGATATTAATTGAAATGTGTAAAGAAACTTGGTGCTTCGTGCCTTTTTTTCTCGCTTTCTTTTCTCCGCAACGAAAGCGGAGATCGAGATGGTAATGGAAGAAGGACGTCCATGTGCCGAGAACGGTAGTATTGTTTGTAGCTGGGGCAAATTCCTTTAATTTAAAAAGGAATTCGATCCTGCACGGCGAGTTCTCTTGGAAAAATAGGAAAATTAAAAAGATTCGATTTAAATTTCCGAGGTGATAAAAGCGTTTTACCTGCAAGAGTAGAGTTTACTAAAATAATGTCTGGCTGGACCGTGGATATATCTACTTACACAGTCCTGGATTTATAGATAAACAGATTTTTAATTTTGTAATAAATTTATAGAAGATAGTTGAAGAGAGTCGGACTATGTTTTTTAATATTTACAGGAACATAATAAGAAGTTTTCATTTTGTCATTATATGATATTTAAATAATTATTTGTTTATAAAGTTTTAGAAATTTATGTCCCCACGGAAAAATACTTCATACAACCTATATGCAATCAGTTATATACAAGTTGAATAAAAAATGATTCTTGAAAATTTTGTACAATTGTATAAAAATTTTATAGAATCATTTATTTTTTATTTTTATTTTTTTAATTCTACAGAAATTCAAATCTTAAGTAAAGCCAATCTAATAATATATATTCGAACTATAATGTTGATTACAATAATGGTTATAGTTATTACCGTAGTTAATACTATAGTTATGTAAATTAGTAATCACTCTTTATTAAATAATGTAACTAATTTTCAAAGAATTCACAACTGATTCATAAAGTGAATAAAATACTATATAATGTGCGTGCAATAATCTTTTTGTTATATAGATAAAAGCCGAGGAAAAGAAAAACAAACTACCCGAAATACAATGAACAGACCGAGACAAAGCGAGCAAAGCGAGAAATAGCTCAAGAGAAAGAAAAATGAAAGAAAAAGAAGGAAACTTCAGAGAGGAAAATGCCTGGCGAAGAGACGCAAAAATAAACTATTACAATGTAATTCAACGCAGATCAATGCAGCGCGTGTCTATATGTATGAACGGGTGCTGCTGCTGCTAAGAGAGAGTTTAAGCTCTCTTTCCCTTTTTTTGCTTTCTCTCTCTCTCTCTCTCTCTCTCTCTCTCTCTCTCTCTCTCTCTCTCTCTCTCTCTCTTTCTCTCTCTTATAGTAGTCACGGAATTCCGAGGCATTTCCGATCCAACTCAGAAGTGGCGGCTAGCAAAAAAGTTTAAGGCAAGCTATATAGACCTGTAGCAGCGTGAAAATAAAGGAAAAGATGGCGCATGCATTTGCAAAGCGTTGTGGCTGTGAGTTATTAAAAAAAAAGAGGAAAAAAGTAGGCGCTTGCGTAGCGTATCAAAAGAATAGCAAAAGGTCGATAATGACCGAGCGCCTGAATTTGAAAGCGCTATAAACAGAACCGAGCATATAAACTATTTCATTTGCAAAAATTTTCAGAGTGGTACAATAACGTACGATTCTAAATTTAAATCGGAAGCTTGGAATTATGGAAAATATTTTAAAAAAACTAATAATGTATAATTTGAAATAAGAAAAGTTAGTACCTATTATTACTAACAATAATTTCTTTTACTTAAATGTACATACAATCAAAATGTATAATTAAATAGATCAAATTAAAATACCATGAAAATACCAAGAAAAACTCAGTATAACCTAACATTTAAATAAACGAATATCGTACATACCTCCTCAAATAAAACACAACAAACAAACAAAAATCCACTTCAAAAGCCACAACGCGTAAAGTTTACAGGCCAACAAGAACAGCGCGCTTTGCACACCTCAATGCTCGAAAAGCGATCGCGCTTATTACAGCGTTCGCACAAAAAAAAGCTCTCTCGCGCGCGCTTGCGGATTTTTCATTTCTCCTTTGTGGTACCTGCGAGCGCTCTCGGCTGCTTCCTCCTCGCTCTTTTCCATTTCTTTGTGGCTCGCGCGCTACTCTAATGCCCGGCGCGCGCATAATTTTTGCACGCGACAATGAAGGGAATTATGCGACTCTCTTAAGCGAGCGCGCGAGCTGCACGCCCATTGTGCCGCGCTGCAAAACAAAGAAACTCGCCCGCGTGCTTTTCCAACCTTTTTGCCGTCTTTAAACTTTATTTTTGCCCCCGCAATTTTTCCCTTGACTCGCGCCGCCGACGATCTCCTGCAGCCGAGACTCTGGGAGTCGCAAAAATTTTCTTTGGGCTCCTTGCGCTCCGCATGATTTTCTCGCACCTTGTATACGCGCACTTTGGAAAGGTTTGAAGTGTGAAGTGCTCTTCAATTAACATTACGTTCCTCGTGTGTATGATCGCTGGCTTCCGGTTGGGCGTGTATTTAATTATTCCCTTTGGCACGATCATATACATTTCCTATTTGTTCTTCGATGAACATGTAAAAGTTTTAAAAGAAAAAGGCTGTATGGAAATACGTTTGAAAATAAAATTTCGTCGAGGGTTACGGGTTGTATTTTGGTCTTTTGGCGCTTAATTATCTGAGTGACGAAATTTTATTTGAGCCGCGCTTAGCTGAGGATCTTCGGACTGCCGTTAATTGGTTTGATTTTTATCATCGTGGGTGAAAAATCCGTATCTCTAATGGTTAGGTACAAAAATAATCAATTTTGAGTGCTACGAAAAAAATTTTTATTAATAGAAGATGAAACATTTTAATTGAACTTCGTTCTCTCGTAACTATTAAAAATATTTAATGTAATTGTAAAAAGTTGAATAAGTTTTAAAATAAGAGTAAGTATAAATTTATTTTCAATTGTTTGATGAATAAATCATAAAAGTAAATTAAATAACTTTTATAAATATACTTTGAGACTGGCTATTTTTAAAAGATTACTGTTGTCTACTAAAATAATTTTAATTCACTTTCTTTAATAATTTAACTAAATCTCAAATAAAAATCTAAGCTTTATTGAATTAATACTAGACTCTATATTTATTGTAATAATCTAGATTGTACTAATGCAAATTCTTGAACTATTTAAAAATAACCAAATTTATTCAAATAGATTTTTCAAACAAAGTGTTACAACCATTCACGAGAAGTTCATCTCTCTCCAGACACATGTGCAATTCAATTATTGCAATTGAACTAAGTACCATTCTATAACACAAATGATTCTCCTGCATATTCTAATTCATCCAGCTTCTTTCCCAGAAGCTCTCTCATTTGAATCAAGCCCCGCCGAAAAAAAAATCAAAGCCTATCGTGTCGCAGTCTTCAAAACCTTGCGCAAAGAGCCGCGACGCAGGAAAACTCGAGGCCGCTCCGACGGGGGCCAGCCTCCCAGCCTACAATAATTCACTCGAAAAATTTTGACGCGATAAATTATGAGCCCGCGGCGGGTGTATATGCAAAATAATTACGCGAAAACTTATTCCGCATGCGTCGCCGAACGTATATACACATCTTGCGCCAGCTCTTGGCCATAGTATAGCGAGCAGCGCTTCCCTCCCGCTGCAGCTGATGAAATTCAAAAAAGGGAAAGTGAAAGAGCGCGCCGGCCGCAGACAGCCGGCGCGCGCGCGTCTGTTTTCCTGGAAGAAGACGTGTGCGATCGTGCGCGCGCGGGGGCTCCGTAGACGCTCCCATTAAAATAAAACAGTCCAAGCCAACGTGTGCATGTGCGCGAGGTATAAATCCTGCAGTGTTAGCTAGCTTCCAGTCGCGTGCCCCCGCTTTGGTTGGGTTATTCTGAGCGCTAGGATAACCGGTGGGTAGGATTTTTCGGAAAATTTCTTAGGATTTTGATCTTGATGCGAAGTTGATCAAGCGACGTTTTAAAGATAATGAGATCTATTTTGATCCCGACGGGCTGCTATTCTTGTCGCTTGGGTTATGCAATCGTTTTATTTATAGAAAGCTGATGCGGTTATTCCTCGAAGATGAAATAGCATTTAATATAGAACATTTTACTTGATATATGTTCTGTCATGTGTCATCAATATTAAAACAAAATAAAATCTTTGATTTTTTTATATTTATAGATAAAAAAAAGCATCTTATCTTAAAAAACATTTTCGGCCCAAAAACTTAAAAAAACAAACCTCTTATAAGATATACAAGAAAAAAAACAGTTCCAGATTGGAATGATAAATTAAGCGTCCATACAATGCAGCGCTTGTCTCGACCGAGTAACGCCCAGGCGTCACGAGAAAAACCCGGCTAAAAACGCCGAAAAATGCATTCACTACTCCGCCGAAATTATTCTTAAACGGATGTAAGAATTGCTCGCAGGCAGCTAGGTGCGTGCATCCGCTCGCTCCTTTCTCCTTCCTCCCGTTCTTTTTCTTGATGGTGCGACATTGTCGCACCAGGAGAAAAGTGGTTTTTGAAAAGCTTTCGGAGCTTGCGTGCGGTGGTTTTTTCAGAATTTTAAAGGCTTAAAAGGTTCGCTTGGAAATATGGACGCTCTATACTTAAGGGGGTGACAGTTAGTGGAGGTAAGGGTAAACTAGGCTTTTTTAAGTTCAGTGCTTTTTGTGCGCTTGAAAAACGTGGAAATGAAGAAGAGAATTGTCGCGGAAAAAATGTAACCCACATTATGTGCATTTTATACGTAAGAAAGTTTTGAAAACTTTTTAGTAATTGAATACTGTGATACTACTTGTAATTGAATATAACCTATACTATAATTCTTCCTTAATGATCCTAAATATTCTGAGTATAGTGCAGTATAATTTTATATATCCATTAATGAGATATATATTTTTAATCGATCGTTAGCACGTTAGCTTTACAAATGGGCTATTCAATGCGTATAATTTTGAGTTAATAAAATTTAATTCAACAATCAATTTTAATTAAAGCAAATTATAGATTTATCTGGTAAAATGACACGATTAACTAGCTCGATAAACTAGAAATATTTAATCCCAACGAGTCAATGTTTAATAATAACCTTGTAAGCTTTAGTTTTTGATCATATGATAAATTAGAAGATATTATTTAAAGAATATTAAATAAGTTTTGCTGAAATAAAAAAATTTTGTTGTTTAGAATTGCGCGTTGTATTGTTATAGTGATTAATGTTATAGTTTTAAAAATCTAATTGGAAGGGCAAAATTTTGTACTTTAAATTTTGAAAAAAGTGAAAAGTAAAATATAAACTTGTTATCTATTAAAATAATAAATATTTAGCTAAATTCCTTTTTTTCTCTTTTTTTATTTTTCATGTACCTTTTTATATTCCCACTCAATCAGCGCTCACGAATTCAGCTACGCAAAGATAACAACGCTAACAATATGAACTCTTCCTCTCAACTCCATAAAACGAAAAATCCAATAGATCAAAAAAATTCTTTAAGATCTCACCATCCGGGCACGCGCGACCCTAAGAACAACCAGACTCGGCAATTGACCCTAACTCCCTAGCTCCGTCATAAAAAAAAAAGAGAATTCATAGCAAGCACAACAGGCGAGCGTGGACGCAACTATCCGGAACAACGACTAATTATCTTAATAACGAATACTCATTCGTTGGCCAAACTGTTTCATCCATCGACTGTGAAGCAAAGTTTTGCCTCACTCTTACCTCAAAGCACAGAGCCCCAAAATGCTCGCACTAAAAAAAAACAATACTGCACAGCGAATTTTCGGCATAAAAGCAGAGTCCCGTTTTGAGAGCCACTGTTTAGCGCGCTTGCATAACGATGTGAGGGAGTCACGTAGGTAATGAGGTGATCCGGTCTGCGGAGCCTGGCGCTGCCGCGCGCGCGCGCGCGTCTGCCTTCCCCACTCCATACTGCACTGACTTCTCTTTCTCCTTCCTTTCGCGCGCTCGCGCGAGCATGTGAGAGAGGCATAACTTTGGGGGGCTTTGCGGTGCATCGGAGCGCTGGATAGTTCTCGTTCTCTCTCTCTCTCTCTCTCTCACTCACTCTCACTCTCGCCAAAGCCGTCTTTAATGTAATTAATGCCATGTTTAAACAGTCACCTGTCGCTCCTGCTAAGCGCCACCGTTTCAGTAATATCGCCTGGCCAGGCGATTAGGTTTGCCGGCGATAAAGATGTTGATGCGAGGGGAGTTGAGGATAGTTTTAATGTCATGGCTTTGTTGTAGTTGAAGTTTTAGATAAAGGAAAATTTAATTTTTTAAAGGCTTTTTATTTAATTAAGAGATCGCTTTTGAAGAATATTTAATATCTTTATAAAATTTGATATTACAGTGGAAAAGCTTACATAGCATCATATTTAATACGCCTTTTTATAAATTTATATTTTCAAATACTACCTTGAAATTTAAAGCTATAAAGTTCATTTTTAACGCAACAATTCATACAATGATGCCTTTTACATTCTAGTACCAGAAAAATATTTTTGTTAAATTCAAAAATTAATGCAAAAGCTGGATTTCTGTAATTTTTGGATACAATATAGAAGTTTTATTATTGACGTAGCATAAAAATCCAAATGTTTAACCACATTAAAAATCTCCACTCCCTCAGCTCCATACCTCAAAAGCATCACAACATTTACAATCCATTATTAGTCGAAAACAAATTTCCCTGCCTCTTTTTTCGCGCAATAAGCTTCCGCGGAAATTCTCGCGCGACGCTACATCAGGCCGAAGGAAAACAAGGGCTTGGCACTCCCGCGCGTACGCGACAGGTACAAATGTTCGC
>JAPYZB010000210.1:0-25796 GCA_030522745.1 Eupelmus kiefferi | reverse complement strand
GCTATGCAATTCCTGGCCGAGAAAGAGAGAGAGAGAGAGAGAGAGAGAGAGAGAGAGAGCTGAAGAGAGTCTTTACGCAGTGGCTATACGCACAGGGGTGAGCAAACTAGGAATAAGAAATTAATTCTTTAAATATAATTACAAAATATTTTTTGTTAAAATGCAGTTTTTGAATTATTATTCGAAATACAGTATTTTTAATATTTTAATAACAAGAAATTTATATTTAAAAATTATTAAAAAGACTGCTTTTAAACATTAACACATACTTTTCTTATTATGTGAGTATTGTCTTTGGTTAAAATTCGTTCTTAAATACATACGTTTTAACAAAATCAAAATGTTTAATATCATATTAATTATTTTATTTATCTACTTATACCTACATGAATAATTATCTGTTGATAATTTAAATTGAAATTTTGAAATAATATAAGGACAATTTGAATTTTGGCGTTATTTAAAGCAAATATTTACATTCGTTAACAGCAGTGAAATTGCTTTTTTAAGTTCCAACATCCGGCTATCACTTTTGTAATTGAGATCATAAATATCGTACATTTTATATATTATTGTTAGTTTGTATTTTTTAATCCAGACTCACCGTTTTAAGCAATTATTATTAAGCGGTAAGTAATTAATTAAAGTGGAAGTTATTTATTTTAAACACCGCGGTGTGGAAAATAATATGCGGTGATAAACTGTTTGTCTTTGTTACTTTCTTAATACATTAATTTTCATAATTTTGTAAGTAGTTTATTTATCCCTTTCCTTAAATAAAGAAGATTAAGTTGTTTTAAATTTACGATATTTTTTGGTCTATAAAAATAACCCAGTTTCGGAGATTATATGCTCGGGGTTGATTATACTGCTGCTCTGTGAGTTTATTTTAGCACTTTACCTATAAACTTGAAAAAATGTTGCCATACAATATCTTTTTTCTTTTATCCAAAAATTTTTACGTGGATTATGAAATATTTTTATACGATGTATAAACATTATACATAAACATACATATACATAAACATAAGCAGTTTATACGTACTTTTATTAAAATTAGTATGCAAGCATTGAAATTTTTATTTTTGCCCTTAAAGATAGCTCGAAGCTACATAATATATATACTTTAATTAAAATGTTAGACAAACTAAATAATAAATATTTCATAACCCTTTTAAAAATTCAAATTCCTAATTAAATTATTCCAAAATCTTTTCTACTTGAAAAGCCCCTTCAGCTTGAATATCAAACTTTGAAAAAGCGAAGGCAGTCACAAGATAGACAAATATATTACCCAGCTCCGGTAAGCCTGGCACCGAGGGCGCCGCACCTGACGGCCGCCGCCACGAGCTCGTCGATCCTCGGGTGACTGCATTCGTACAGGCTCTGTAGGCTCGTATGGCTCTTGGACATGAGGCCGCCCAGCTGGCGCAGCCTGTCTGCTACCCCCATTTCGTTGCTCTCGCAGATAAACCGGAACGCTGCGACTCTTGCTGCTTCTGCAGGAAGATTGACATGTATATTTAGAATCTAAGACTCTGAGGGGGATAAGTTTCCCTCTGCTTGTAGACTGAATCAGGGTGGTTAGGATTTTTTTTCAACTGAAATTCTATTGAGTTTACTGTTGCTCTTAGGTAATGTTTAGAGGGGTGTACAAAAATTCAGAATTTTTCATTAAAACTGAAAGTACTTTATGAAATAACGTAATCTTCACAATTTATCTCAGTTATTAATAATTATAAAAAAATTATCGCACCGACATAGCGATTAATCGACTCAATAACATTCCCACAAAACCTGCCAAACAAGCAAAGAGCCTGCAATCGTAGCTCGGCCAACGCAAATCACCGCACTTATTATGAAACAAAAGCAGAGATTAAACCCGGCCAATAACAATCCGACCCTCGATCCCATCCGCGCGCGCTCGCATAATAAATTCGTTTTTCGCGTGCGCGCGCACGCGGCGGGATAGGTAGAGCAGCAACGAAAACCGAGCCGCCCGGACCATATTTGCAAAGCAAATCCAATTTCTCTTGCTTCGATAATCGAGTTATACAGGCACACACAGGCGCGTACCTCCGCGGGCCGCACGGTCAGAAATAATTTCCCGGCAGCATGATTTCGCGCGTGCCACACCCTGCAGACTCTCTCTCTGTGTGCGATCATCGCGTGACTCGCGCTAATTCGCTGATCGTCTCGTTTTTTTCATCTGGTTAGATCGAAGGGGAGGGAAAGGAATATAGGATTGCTGGGTAGGTGGGGTCTGAATGTTTAATGGATATAAGGAGGGAGGATCGAGTGCGCTAAGTATGGGGGTTGCGTCGGAGCTGGCCCTTGGGACTGACTTTCTTTGAGCTTGAAAGAAAAGTACGAGCCGGTTGTCAGGTTTCAGAAGCAATTTTCCCGGTGGAAGTTGAAAGGAGGCCAAAAGTATGCCGATCTGTTAGAAAGGGTTTGCCTGTTTCTTCATTAGCACCGGCTGCTTCGGCTTAGAATTAGAAATTATTAGAGTTGATTATTTTTTTTCCCGGCGTAAAAAGTGCCTTGGGAACGAAAAAAAAACAGAACGAAAATCAGGGGAGCGAGAAAATCTAGTCAGGCAAGATAAGAAAGTTCCAAGAAGCTCTAGCAAAAAGGGAATGCGTGGAGAGAAAAGTCAAACTGGGAAAGATAAAAATGGTGTTGCCGACACGCCGAGATAAAGATAGTAAAAAATTCAGTGCAAAGAATTAAGCTGAAGGCGGAAGAAAGGAGGAGCCGAGAGAACAAAGTAAGAAGGATGTTGCAATCGATAACCCTCGGCGGTTGTTCGCTATTAAAATTTATGGACTCAGCGAGCGTTGGAATGCGTGATTCTGATTAAAACGATTCTCCTGTCGCGCGGTTCCCAGTCTGTCTAATTTAATTGAAACCCACGGGTTCTAATTGCATATGCAATTGGGACGCGGGGCTGTAAACAAAACTGAGTTGTGAGATTCTAGTGTTGTTATAAATTCTGATTGTATTATGCGGTCGGTTTCGGGATAATGTATTCTGAATATAACGGTAATTTGCTGTGTTTCGGTGTAATTAAAAATCGCGACAATTTTGGAAAAGGTTATTGTGAAAAATTGCTATTTTTGATGCAAAATAAAGCTTTTCGTGTTTTGTACTATTCGATAAATATTTCGTGACTGTGTTGTAAAATATGACTGATAAAAAAAAAACAGCTAATTTTTTATGCATTGCTGCATCAGATACATAATTGCGTTGAAAAGAACGACAGTTAGTTTTAATTCTAAAGATATATTGGAATGTCCAATATGATTGTTCAGATAATAACCATTCTTTTACTTGTTAACGCCATAGAATCTGTAAGTAATTTTTTAAAAACTCTTCATTCTTAATCTAGAATTATTTTGCATAAAAATGAAAAATCTCTTGATTATTTTTAGACTGTAAAATGTGTCGTAAAAATGTTTTTCTCAGATTAAATCCATTCGTGGGGTGCTTAAGAATACAATTTTATCTAAAACTTACTACTGTTTATGAAAGATTAAATAAAAAATATGTACATAAATTTACCACATGTACTACCGTTGCATATGTTTTTGTAAAAGTCTTTATACATAATAATTCTATTATAATAAGTTTTAAAAATATGAAATTTTTCTTAAAACATTCTTTATAGAATATTTTGATCCACGGTATATATAAAATGCTTGAATAAATTTTAGGTCATTTTTTGTCACTATTAGATACTAGAAATTTTTTCAGTTTCAGAGCATACGACCTTTTCCAAGTGACTGTAGAAGATTCGTACAATGCGACCTTAATAAACGATGTGCAGTTTTTCTTTGCGGACCCGGTACCGAGTTCAATCCGAATATTCTGACATGCGATTTCCCGCTTCATGGTCGAAAAGATTGTGTTCAGAAAAAAGTATGATTTACATGAATGTACTTGAGAATAAAAAAGTAATAAACGTTATTTAAATTATTGAAAAATAATAAATTATTAATAAATCAATACACAAAATAATTGCAATTTAAAGAATAAAAAATATCCATTTTCTGCTAAATTCACGAATAAACTCTTTCTCCAACTTGAAACAATCATGCAAATAATCGGAATAGTAACAGTAACAGTGGCAGCAACGAGCGAACACGATTTCACTTCACGTTACGTCGTAAATATACTGTGCGCCTGCATATAGGCTATATTCCAGTCGACGTCGCGTATGCATACAAGATTTGACGATTTCCCGCGTCGGGGCCCGATTGAAAAAGATGCGGGCGAATGTAAATGCTGGAGTTATGCATAATGTGTAGGGGGAGTGGCATTTGCATTTCGACGAGCTGCAGAAGCATTTGGTGTTCTTTTCATTTTCCTCCTTGAAAAATAGTTTGACGGGCGTGAAATTTATGAGCGACGTTTGGCGCTAGGGACGAAAGCTGTTGAGCATTTGGGAATTTTATTGAATTTTAAAAGGTAGCGCGGGTGTGTTTTTTTTTCGGAACGTATCGGGGATATTGGATTTTCATCTTGTGGATATTAAAATGGTAGATCGTGTGTAAAGTTCGTAAAGTGAGCCAATATGTGAGAATAAATACTTATTTTTGTACTAAATAACTGTAAACTGGGCGAATTCTTAAAATATATAAATGGAAATTTTATTTGTAAAATTCAAACTCAACAGTTAATTTAATAAATACAATATGAACTTTGTTAATATTTTTTAATTATTTCATATTAAAGCGAAATTCTTTTATTTAAAATTCCATATTTTTATTGATTTCCAAATTATTAAAAAGAAATATACGGCAAGTGTTCCGATTTTTAATTTTAAAAAAGAACCTAGTCACATTGTTATTATCCGGAAGAGCAATTTGATGACGAAGTATTATTTCAATATTAAAAACTGGATATATTTACGCCACATTAACTGTACCATACGTATTTTTCTTGACCATTTTGTGGTCCTTTTTCGAAAACAATGTGAGAAAAGTAATTCCACGACCCACATAGTTATTTGAGTTTGCGCCCTTGGGTATGCTAATGTCTACGTATTTCCACGTTCGGACTTACATGAACCTCCAGAATGTCAACACTTGTCGCCCGAGCTTGGCGCCGCAGTAACTCAAAACTTATAGAATTTTGTCAGTTTTTGCTACTTCTCAATGCAAAAAGCATAGTTAAAAAAGTGATCAATATAATTTTAACTGAATTTAAAGAGGAGTATTTTTATTAAAAAAATATCTACTCCTTTTCCCTGTTTCCACTATTAGTACACTAATAATTAGATTTTAACGTAATCTTAATGAAGTACTAAGAAAACATTTCAGTTTTTACTTCAATTTTAAATAAGAAATATAATAAATTCACCTTGAAAGACGTGAAGTGCTCGCTGCCTTAGTTTGAATTTTTTCGAAGTATTATGTGGAACGTTTGATATCGATTTCAATTGCTCTGCTGTTATATCTAGGATCTCACATATCTGAATATAATATGAAAAATCTTGTTATATACATCTAAATAAAAGTTTTATTATTAAAAATAAATATTACAAATTTCAATTTATTTAAAATATGTATTCCCTGGTACTAAACAGCATCTGGCCAGATATGCTAAACTAAATAAAATATCTGGACAGATTCTGGTTAATTTTCAACTACGTTTTTGTTGATACTAATAACTAGATCTGTACTGTTAAATAGGTACTTGATAAGTATCAATAACTCTTTTAATATTAATCTGAATGTATTATAATATCGTTACAACTCAATTAAAGTTATCTTATGAATTATCTGATAATGAACTATTATCTGATGATACTTTAAAAAAATATTTGCAAATTAACACTGTTAATTGCATATTTCTTTGTTTCAGAATATTTATAACATTATAAATATGCCTTAAGCCTTTTAGCACTTTCTTAGTAATTTAATTAATTTATAATAATATGTAAAAAAACATTAAACTACTATTTAGGACATTTCAAATAAAGTGTTTAAAAACTTTTTAACACAAATCATCTCTAATATATAAAAAAGCATAATTCTTTATAAGAACAAATAAAATCTCTCACTAGACAGTATAGCTAGTATGTCAAATTCACTTTTTTGATGAGTATTTTCACTCATGTACCTGTATGAGCATTAAACTCTGATTATATTTTCGTATATGATGGCAATATAAATATGACGCTCGTATTTGTTTTTCTTATCAGCGATAAACTTACAATCTACATTAGATCTAAGAACTTTTTAATAGACATACCTCGTCGTGGGTATATGGTTCTTCGTGAAGATCAGACATTACAAGCGCTACCATTTCGTCGAGACTTTTATTTAGACGATTCTGAACATCGATTAATTTTTGTACAGTTTGCCATTCGACACCGTGTTTTTTCGCGATGAGCTGAAAAGCGAATATTTTTACGATTAAAGACATTCAAGGTAAAGAGCTTTCTAAAGTTATTCTTTTTGTAAGCAACGAATATTTTTATAAGAAATTTCTGTTACTAATTAAATTAACAGACATAACACCTATCATTCATTGAATTAATAGGTTAAAAATGTTAATATTTTTTTAAGTTTTTTTTTATCCACGGTTAAATTAACAGACAAAATCTGTTAAAACTGAATTATAGACAAAACCTCTGTTGGTTTACAATTGATATTTAAATCGATATTTTTAATTGTTATTTGCATTACTTATAACTTTCCTTTATTGAGCAAGCTCAGACATTTTATCTAATCACTTGATATTGACTGATTGTTATCTAAGAATTATTTTCCTATTCAATTTACTATCTGAATTTCCCGATAAATATCAAATAGTATTATTGATATTTTGTCTGTTTTGTTATTTTTTACATAATTTTTAACAGTATTTAAGACTAGTATAAACTTTCACTGTTTTTAGGGTTTAATCCGCTTTCCCCATTCGAGAAGCTTAAGTCTAATACTTCGTTTGTCAGAATCAATCAAAAAAGGCCATTTATAAAAGATGAAAAGAGAAAAATCATCCCTTTTCTTGATAATATAGTTTTAAAAAATGTCTGCTCCATTTAGTATGCCCATCAAACATTATCAATTTTATCTGTCATCGCTCAAACTTAATCATAGGTTTAAGACTTTTATAGTACTTTATACTGATCCTTGAGTAACACCTATATATCTTACTTTATCATTTATAGAATAAAGATGTCTTTTATTTAGAAGTATTAAAATCTTTTCAATTAAAAATTAAAATTTCATAAATAGCTTATAAAGGAATGTCATACTTAATGTGTAAGTAGATAAAGTCTGGATACATCCAGACAAAATGTCTACAATTTCTTTTGTTACGATACATGCTAAAATGTAACTTTAGAAAATGTAATGCATTTGAACAGTACAAAGTAATATCATGCTGTAACTTAATTCAACTGGTAATTAAGAGAACATCTTGAAATACCTGCGCAGCGAGTCGGCATTCTAAGACCCGCGTGTTGTAGTCGCTCGTGGCAACCTTGTTGTGGTCAGCGAGGCTGTGGGCAATGACGAAAACCGCGTCGTCAGGCAGCGTCACGTCAAAGCCACGTAATGGATTGAATTCGATCAGTTTTGCCGAACCTGTTAAAAGCCAAATAGACATGAGTTCTTGGGGATTATCCTTTGCCGCGCGTACGTATATGCAGATATCGGGTACTGTACTTGAAAAATGCACTTTGTTGCTATTGGATTGGCGTTTCTGGATTAAAGTATTAAGCAACTACGTCAATTGGATGTACAGAGCTTTAAAGTTTATCTTTGTAAGGTATTATAATTAGATAAATATAATGAAAATGGAATTATGTTTTTTAAAATTTTTAAAGACTCATTTTAATTGTTAAATTTAATAATCCTCTGACGTTAATATCATTTTTAATGTCTCTTTCCCGAATGACAATGTAAATAATAATGAATTGAAAATTGGATTATGAAAATACCGCTTTTAATTAATCTATAATAAAAAAAAGCAAACGTAAGTAGTCCCGGAAAACGTTCAGCCAAAAGTCGACCACTCGAACCTTTTAAAAGATTTTCAAGCCGAAATAAACTGAATAGGAGAGGAGAATGTTTTCTCACCGGCTTTGCCGAGAAAGGCGATCGCCTGGTCCATGCCGCCGCCTTGGGTGCCGATGTATCTTTCGGCGCTCGCGCTGACCGTCGCCATTTCCTCCCTCGACATCTCGTGCTGCGCCCGGAAAAATATCGGAATCTCATATTAGACTTTATTCTGCATTCGAGGAGCCCCCGGTTCCTGAAGGGCCATTATTTATGCTTCTTTTATGAATGCTGTCCGGGCGAATACGTTTCCGGTTTCGTTTTTCATTCGTTGGAAACTGGCGGAGGGCTTTTATCGCGGACAGCGAATGTTTTTACGAGGGTTGCTAAAAACTGACCGTATTGAATTTTTTGTAGAGATGGTTTTATTCGGTCAGTGCTCCCAAGTATTATAATAGATGGTGTAGAAGCCTTGTTTAGATGTAAGAGAACTCTTATTTAGACGAATAAAAGATATATTAAGTGCTAGAAATATATGGGTATATATAGATAGCTTACGGAGAGAAAGTTACTAAAAAATTATTAATTACATACTAAAAAGGTTTTAAAGCTCTTACAGGAATTTTTTTTCTAATAAATTTTTTAAGTTTAGCAAAAAATGGTTAGCACTAACTGCAATAGCACTAATTCTAAAATTGTTACTGCATTTTACTGTTTTATGATCATTTTTTGACTTCATTTATAAAAATCACGAAATGGAGCTCTAAACAAATTTGAAAGTTTAAGCCCAGGAAAACGCACTAAACTTTTCTTTTCTGACTCATCTGGCCTAAGAAATAATGCGGAAAGTTCATTAGGAAAATGAGAAAAAAGAGGCAGCGATACGAAATCCCTAACGAGTACCCGAGATGACAAATTGCACGGCAGCGAGGAAAGAGTTTTCTTCTCTTCTTCTCCGCAATCTTAATAGACTTTACGAAATTGAACGCGCGGACAAAGTCAAGAGCGAAAAAAGCCGCGCGGCAGCGCGGAAAACAACGGGGAGTTTCTTGCTCGGCAAAAGAAATTGCGTAAATCGCGCTTTAACGCTGTATTAGCGTTATCTGAAAAATGTTCGGCAAGATTGTTGAAATTGTATTAGAGAGCCAAGTTGGAAGTCTTACATTGGCATTAGTTTCCTTGAATCTTGTACTTTAAGCGAGAATTAGATGCGAGAGAGATCGTTGGACTTACATTGGAGATAATGAAAAATTATGGTTTTGAGGCGGATTAAACTTCAGCTCTTGTATTAAAAGTCATTTTTTAAAAAGAATGTATATCGGGTAATTGATTAAAGATTTATGGCTATTGATACTGTATTGATACAAAAATGAAATATATGAAAGTATTTTATATTTATCATAATTTAGTTATATAGAATAAAAGATCCTATAGAACGCTTCTATACAACGCAAGCCGTTTGAAGGTCGTTATATTTTTATAACGACGCTAAGGTAACTTTGCTTTATAAAGCAGAAAACCTTCTATTCAGATAAGTATGTCAAACAGCACGAAATTATTTATGTTAAAATTCTTAAAAGTTAAAAAAAGTTCAACACTTCATTAATGTTTTTAAATTATAAATTCATTAAAAACTCAATTTAAACACACTACACATTAAAATTGAAAATAATATAGAAAGCAAATAATTAAAAAAAGATTTTTATCCGTACTTCAGATTCATGACCCTTTAAAAACCACCCCTGAACATTCCGCAACATCGACGTTTCCGGCCGTTAATTCGTGCGCGCGCGAGAAACGCTTGGGGCGTCCGCACGATTAGGCACTTTGAGGCAGCCGGCGGCGACTGGCAATTACGCTGACCCCCATTGGATTAATCGGTAAGTTTTGTAAGGGAATGTTTCAGCTCTAGCTTCTTGCCTCAAGTCCGGAGGAGAGTTTAAGGGGTCGAGTTAAGCGCGTCGCACATGCAGGTGTCCTTGCGAAAGGCGATGATACGGATAATTACGAGATGATTCGAGTTTCGGATCGACGAGGGAAAAGTTTTCTTATCACTGCCATTCAGGTGAAATATGTGAATGTATATAGAGAGTTTGGTGATGAAAGTAAGATAGTATAGATTTGAAATTTTTCGATTTTTATATTAGTAATTTACAGAGTGATAATAAATGTAAGAATTCAAAAAAGTGAAGTTCTCTCCAACAGCATGATTTTTCTCAGAATTCATTTCTTTTATAATATTATAGGATCGTTTTTAAGTTTGCTCAGGATGGCAATGCTGACACGTTTGTAAGATTCTAGAATCGATTCTACATATTGGAGTTAGATTGGGTATCAAAAGTCTCGAGAAATCTTTTCTTGCTTCATGCGTGAAAATGGAATTTTATTCTCAGTGTGCTACGTGCGCGATATATTCGTATATCCGCATTTAAATTTGATAAGAATATTATGAAAGATTGGTGGAGGTATGCAAGATTTTCCTAAATATCTAAAGACAAAATGATGTTAAAAATAAAAAAGACTATAGTCTTTATAATTATTCCTTTTTCATATTTTGCTAATAATAAACCAGTAATGCTTTGTAAAAATTTTAAATAATCGGAATACTAAATCGTATAAAATATTCTTTCAAAATTCATTAAAGATTGAATTTCAATGTTATAAAAACATGTTCATCCGAGCGAAAAAAGCAGATAAAGTTACGTAATTTAGAGCTCTGCAAACTTGCAAAACAAATTAAAAGATACCTCTGATAATAATGTTACGCGCTAAATAAATTCATAAATCTGAATCTCCGATTTTACTCCGCAGATGCGTAATAAAACATCACGCGGCGCAAATCTGCGCGTAACAGACGCTTTCTTTTTCTTCTCTTCATCTCCATTCTCTTCGCGAATATTACTTTACGGGCGCGTATGATTTAAAGCGTTTGTGAGACTTGAAGTTGATACATCGTCTGGCGCATGAACTATGCATCGTTGATGGAGCGACTGCAGCCGAGGCTGACTCGAGAATTTAATTTCTGACTTGATGGATTTGAAAGTGACATACAGATTCTTTTTTCAAGGCAGCCTGCTTAACAGCCTGACAGTTGTTTGATTAAAATACATTTTTTACTTAGCATATAGAGTTCTTCTGATTAAATGTGATATTTTAGCAAATATTCCTGAAAGAATTTAAACGAAATGAAAAAGTAACCGTGATTCCTCACCTGGCTGGCATGTACCATAGACAGCAGAGCGGCAGAGACGAGCGCGCTGGAGCTGGATAGTCCAGCATTGGGTGGAATGTTACCCCAAACTGCAGCTTGAACGCCGGCTGGAGCTCGCTCCTCCGGTATGACCTCCAGGGCTCGCTTTACCCCGCAGAGAAAGTATTTGTGCCAGGCGGAGCCACCCTCGTCCAGTCGGAATTCTCTATGTGACGGGATAAATAGTGGTGATGTTTAACTTTTCCTTTTCTGCGAGTCTTGGAAAGGCCAAGCTTTGTCGGATTTGTGCTTTCGTTAGCTATGCCGTGTGGGACTGTTGGCCTTTCGCTGTTTGGCTTAGCTGGCGCGTCGTTTCGGACGCGATGGCTTTCGGAGAATTTTATAGAGCTATTGGTTGTTGGACGTGAGCTGGTAAATAGACGTGATTTACGATTTTACGTTTTTTAGAAACTTTAGGAATTAACATTTATGATGGACTTTTAGAATTTGCTAAAAAAGAATTTGACATCGGATTTTCGATACTCAGAATAGTTAAAGTTTCATTAAAAATTTTTAAGAGAACATCTTTTCATGTCCTATTACAACATAAATATAGTAAATTTTGCTATAAAAAAAAGTAATTTTTTTAATCCTCGAAGATGTCACAGTTTTCTTACGTAATATAATAATAATATTTGTTGAAATATTCTCAGTGTGTAGATTGTGAAAATACAATACTTTTGAAAAAGTTTCTTTCGATACGTGGTAAAGCTAAATGTTAAAAGTTACTATCAAGTTACTATCAATTTCTCTCTATTTTTTAAAAATAAATTAAAAAAAAACACGGTTTTAATAACACGCTCGATTACTATTGATATAAAATTTAATATCAGAACTTTGAATTAACGACACCACCCTCTGTCCAACAACGAAACTCGCAACACCGGAATATTAAACAAAGAATCCCAGAAATTCCGCATAAAGCAGGGAAACTCGAAAAGGGCAATCGACGCTCGCAATCCTAGCGCACCCCTCGGACAATAACAATACAATTCCGGGCGTAATTTCAGCGAGCTAAGCACGCATAACTTTCAGGCGCGGCAGCTTAGAAATTAATTCCGCGTCATTTAGCCATTTCTCGACTGGGCGCGAGAAGCCGGGGCTAAAAAAAAAGTAATTTCATTAACGCCGAGCCACCCCTCGAGAGAAGCGCGCGCTCGCTAGCTCGCGAGCTAGGTGTATATATAAATTACAATCAGCGGCACTTAGCTGCAAACTTCCGAGTTTTGCCGTTTTTTTTTTTTTTCTTAAGTAATTCGCGCGTCCTGATTTTTCGCTGCTGCACGTGGGGCTGTAATTCCGTAATGCCCGGGGCATGGATAGCTGGGGTTGAAGGGCTTTCTTAATTGGCAAACGCCGGCTAGCTCGCTCTGTTCGCTAGCTATGGAATTTTCCAATCTTGCAGCCAGCGCCGGCTGCTGCTCGCGCGCGCGGCTATTCGTCCAGAACTCTTAATTTGCCTCTGCAGTCCACAATTGCGCAAATTACTCTGTCGCGCGCATTTCCGCTTTCGTTATTTGAAAATTTCATACGGAGGCTAGTTGGCGTTGCATTACCTACTTTAACGTACACCAATTCAAATTACAAAGTAGCACTAACTTAGACGCTCATCAATTCTTTGTCAACTTGATATTGGATGTGAAAAGCTCAATAAACAAGAATTTCGGTTACCGTCAGATAGACTGTATTCCTACCTTATTTCCTTTAGGCTTCCGTGATGATAATCCTGGTATTTGCCATCGACGTTCGTCAGCCTGAGCGCGTCGTCATCGTCGACTGTGCGAATGGCCACGAGGACGTTTTGCTCTATGGCCATCGGGCAGACCGAGTATCCGCAGTAGTCGACGTGCTCACCTATCAGGTTCACCCTACGGCAAATCGCCCGTCCACAAGATAGTGTCAATATTGAGCGGAAACTTCCGATTACGAGAGCTTTGAGCGCTGAGTAAGGATGTAGGTTATTGAAAGGGATAAATGACTTTGGAAAGTTTAAAAGGGACCAAAAAGATAAAAAATATAAAAATAAAAGGATGGCTATATATCGTCCCTTTAGAGGAAGAAAAGGACACGTCGGATTTTTCAATGAGAATTCTCGTTGGAAAATCCGACGTGTCCTTTTCTTCCTCTAAAGGGACGATATTCTGTCAGTACAAGCTTTTAGAAAAGTAAAAATGAATGATTTATTTTAATTGTATAATGAGCATCGGAAAATTTAATGACAAGTCAAATGGAACTAAAAAGTACTTTGCATAATTTTATTGAAAAGTTTTTCATTGAAAATATGCCTATTCACATATTACATCAAATATTATAATGAAAAGAATTGCTTAAAACCCTCTTTTATGAAATAAAGCTTACATTATATTAATTCACATTAAATCAATTCCTGAATTATTTTTCTAATAATTTAACATTAATCCGCGACCTAAAATGAGTTCAGTAAACCTTTCGCAAAAATATTTTCTTCTGGTTACGAGTCAAACGGATGTGCTCTTATCACGAAAGGGAGGTGTCAGCATGAATTATGTAAACTCCCTCATACAGCAAACTCAAAAAGGGAAAAAGAAATGTCTAAGCGCTAATGACTCGGAAAATTGTGACGTCGAAGGCGGCGCTCACAAAGACCCGGGGCAAAAAATTGAATGCGAAAAATTTGTATGGAGCTTTCTTACCGTCCGGGCACTCGAACGAAAAAGGCAGGGTCGTGATGGAAACGCGACCTGAAGTGCGCAGCTAGCGCGTCAAGCCTGCCTTTTAATCTTTCGTCGGACTGCTGGACGGACAGCATTTCGATGTACTGAGAGCCGTTTTGTTGCGACATGTCTGAAACAAAGAATGGATTGAGTTGAATTCGTAAGTAGTAACAGAAAGTTTTGGTAAGACTAATTGATTCTGATTCCATAATACTTTTATTCTACAATGGATACAAAAAATATTGTTACTAAATTCATTGACTGATAACTTTTTAAAATATTTAAAATATCAATTGTTATTAATATTTTTTTTGCAAATATACACATACAAACATATATTAAAAACAAAATATTTTGACTCAGAAAACTAAAAAGATGTTTGTATCATGTTATTAAAAAAACTTGTTTTTACTATCATAAAACAAGGTATTTCGTTTTTAAATGCTTCAATAAATAATATTTTTCATAACATATTTTTTAAAAAACTTTATTTTTCTTAGTAAGAAAGCAAAATTAGTAACAATCCATATAGTTACAAAATTTAAATAATTTAATAATAATTTAGTTCAAAAACCTTTCTTTTCATATATTATTTTATTATTATCCGCATCTTTTCCAACTTTATTTCGGATATCACAATCCCGCAACGTATTCTCAATAATTTCAACTTTATCGAACCTTTTTATCTCCTTAACAGAGACAAAAAAGAAAACAAAATAAAATAATAAACAAAAAAACAAAATTTTTTCTCCCCCTATAAAGATACCCTACAGGTGCCAGTAGATAAGCAAGGACATTTGGCGTCGCGCTGGCTGCTTCAGCGCGTACTATAATAGATCGAGCGCGCTTCGTTGCACGTAAATCAGCTTTAATCTTTTGGGACTGGATTTGAATGGGCGCCGCTAAGACCAATTTGTCGTACGCTGCTGCTGCTGCTGCTGCTGCGAGTCCGCACGGGCTGCGCGTGAGATAAGCTGCCAGAGGGTTCATTCGACCACTTACAAATTGTGAGTTAATCTTCTAGGATGAATATTTTAATTTTCTATTTATCTTGAAACTTTTAATTAATTGATATCCATTTCTTGTCACGTGATCTGTACGGATATGTATTTAGCGTAACGATTTTTGTTTGTAACAATTATTGTTTCAAGGTACCACATTTGTTTGTTACATTGAATTTTATTACACAATAGTGCAGTTAATGTTCTCGTATTTTCTTCTAATTAATTGAATTATAAGGATTCTTAATTATAATTATTAAATAATTGGATAATGAGTTATTCCTTTTTTGTAACAGTAAAAAGTATTTTTTAATATAAAAAACGCTTATTATCTAAATCTGAAAGAGTGAAACATCACGGAATAGAATAACAAATAGCACAAGATCCAATCTTACAGACTTCCATTAATTAAATAAGCTAAAGGCTGAGTATACATATTTCATATAAATAATCACTCTTTTAAAATTGAATGCTATAAGAGTTGAAATATTTTTACGTCAAATAATTAATTTTAATTAAAAAGTTAATACATTTTCCCAAAGAGAAAAATAAATAACTACAACATATTTGTACTGGTTAAATAAGTAAAAAAGAAATCCGTTATTAAAGTTAGTAATTGAATTTAAAATAAAGTAAACAATAGAATCAAAGAAAAAACGGTAAACTATTCATTACAACAAATCAAGCTAAATTAATAAAAAGTAACAAAGAAACATCTGCAAACCGACCTATTCATTTGTTTCCAACAACCTCAACTGATTTACATTACCCTACCCATGACAAAGAATTCCAGCCAAACACTAGTCCAGGGACTGAATGCCGACCAGAGCTGTATTATCGGACCGCGGGATTCGATTATTGGAAGTGTAGCGAGCGTTCGCCTATTGCACTCGGCGAATCCGATTTGCCAGCCAGTTTCCGCGTGAGTGAAGAAGAAGCGGCTCGTTAGTCGTCTTGCGTTAATTAAACGCTCTCGGGGACGCGGAACAAGCGTGAGTCATGCGAATAGTTTTCATGTTTTCCTTTTTCCGCGCGCGATGCTATTCGTCGTTGCTCTGGCAGTTTGAGTTTGTCGTTATCCGATATGATCTACGAGGATTATTACGGCTTGTCTTTGTTGAGGAGATGGCATTGTAAGATGGATGCGATGATGAATAAATGGTGTTTTTGTTTTTATTGCGAATATTTCGCAGCAACTGCGTAAATGATTGTTAAGAGATGTTTGTAATACAAAACTGTTATTAGGCTTAAGGAGATTAGGAATAAAAAAACTCGCTATCAAGGTGGCTCTGACGTTACGTAAAGAGATTCAATTTTCTTATACAAGCATTTTTTACGTACTTGCAAATTCGGCAAGAGTATTTTTAAGTTAAGATAGTGCCAGATTTATGAATTTTAACGCGTTCTTTTATATCAATGTATATCCAAATTACTAAATCAGAAAGTTCGTTAACTTGATTGTTTTCTGAAAGTTTTATTTTATTCATATATGCAAAGGAAGTAGTCGTTGACAAAATATTATTTCATGGTATCAGCAAAAAATAATTCTTTTACATGAAAGAAAAAAAAAATAAATTAATAAAAAGTTACAAGGCTATAACTTATCTTTTCTCACATTACAATATTATCAAAAAACTTACATTTGGAAAACATCATTTAAGACAACCCAAAAGGATGTTCAAATAACTTTATTTCATGTAGTATGTATTTACAAACAACGTCAAAGTAATTTGATGCTGCATTTTCCGTCAATATTGTTGGTTTTCACGTAAAGATGACAAAAATGCAGAAAAATTCTTGCATTTCCGATTGCGATTTCGTTTCTCTCTCACTCTCATTTCTTCCGTAATCTCCCTCGCATCAATTTTATGCGGTAACGGAAGCTGCTTCGTACCGAGAATCTCATATTTACCAATCTTTTGCTCAATAAAAACGCGATGAGCTATTTTATATTTCGTCATTACATTTTTTGCTCGTGGTGAATTTCATTATTTGAACGGCTGTAGCGAACAATTTATCGCACCTTTTAAAGGTGGATTCGATCGCGCATTTTAAGTGTATTTTATTAAGACATTCATTGCGGTCTTATGTGACAATCTTATTTTCTAAGGGTTATGTTCCACGGAGAAAGTTGGTTCGAGCCCGGGGCAAATAAACGACTTAGAGTGCTCTTATCTGCATCAATGGATGGGTTAACTGTTGAACTAATTTTGCAACGAAATGTACGATTGTGATGAGGTTAGTGTCAAGCAGTGGTCATTTTCGTTACTTTTTTTAGAAACATTGATTAATCTGATAAACATTCAAAACGTAATTTATTCGCCTATTAATTATTTTTGTATAAAATAGATTATATTGGAATAAATATAGGCTTGTAGATCAAAAGTAAATCATGGTAATTAAATAATTATATAAATCCACAAGCCTATAAGCACTCAAATTATATTAAGATTATTGTGCAATTGTAAGAGGTCAAAAGTCTTAACGATTGCAGTATCAATAAACTATCGTCAAAGTCCTATAAATCCCGAATTGACGGGATTTTAAATTATCGTCAAACCGTATACACGTCAAGCTTTATTATGCCAATCCAGCTCTCGCGGTTGCGCTCTTGATTGCATTAATAGCAGTATTCTATCGCGTTGACTGTCCATTTGATACCGGCGGTTCTGTGAATTAATATGAGGATTCGATTTTCCACGTGCTTTGCAAAGGTCTAAATTTAAGCGCATCAACCGAATAGCCATTTAACTTTAATGAAGTTTTCCACAATGCATAAGATAGATTTACTTGTTATTTGTACACGCTGTGTCTGGGATATAATAAAAAATTTTATTTGAAATTTTTTTTTTATTGCATAGAGTAAGAGTACTCCTATATGTAATTAAAAGTGAATAGTCCGCAGCGTAAAAAGAAATATAAAAAAAACATTTTTCAATGAAATTTTAGTTTTTTGTTTTATTTAGCCAAATAGAAAATACGTAACAAAATTGCCATTTCATCAATTGATGTTTTTCTAATTGACAAAACGTTATTTTTTTTATTTTTTATTTCGTTAAACAAATTATTTATTTATTTATATTAATTGGATAATTTTTGTATATATTCCATTTGCTAAATAAATTAAAAACTCAAAATTTACAATATTATGTCAAAACTCTTTTTTTTATACATATTTTTAATATAAAAAAGAAAAAAATTGATATTTCTGTAACACCTATATAAATTTATATACATGATATCCTGGGGTTAATAAAATTACATTTTAACATAGCAATCTTGCATCAGTGATTAGAACCTTAGAATAGATTCTTTGCATTGCATTTTAAGAAAATTATGTAGATGTTACAATCAATCATGCAAATATTACAATAATTTTTACTAAATTTAAAGAATGTTGTGCTAGTATTTTTAAGTAATAAATATGTATAAATAAAAAATTTATCGATTTTAATTTTCTCTTTAAATTCCAGCCACTCAATCCTCCATATTTTATCATTCGTAGCTAAACTTCAGGAAATGGAAATTTTAATGCAGTCTATGCGGTTAAAAGCTTATAGTTCTAAAGAAGGTTGACGACTATTGCCTGATGATAAATCAAAGTAACTTTATGAAACTCGAAGTATTATAGTTCAGTATTATAGCTCTATTCGCACGCACAGATTCAGGTCCTTAAATCAAAAATATTAAGCTATACAAGAATGATTTAAGGCTTTTTACAGCAATATATAATTAAACTTTTCACTGCTTTGTTGTTCATTTTGAGAAATTGATAAAATTAGTATGGTAATACAGTTTTTTCTTGAATGTTATAATGTAAACCTCAAATTATTAATAAAAAATCTTAATTTTTTATTTACTTCTATGTATTTTATCTATTGATTTATTTTCATAAAACCTTTTTCGAATAAAATTTAACGCATACAGCTAATAATTTATAACACATGAAATAATAAATAATTAATGTATTTATTTATTAAATTCATATTTCTAAAAATAAAACTAGCTTGAAAGCATTAGAAGTAATCCTGAAGTAATAAATGTACAGAAAAAGCTTACTCTTTTATCTTACTTTTATTTAAAATTTCAAAATTTTTAAATATAATTGAAGTAGTGTCACGGTATAAATTTGAAGTAGTTATTTATGATATAAATTTCAATTGATTCAGTTATTATGCTCGATAAATAAATTTTCATAAATATTTTAAGCAGTTTGAATATTTCAAAATGTAAATTCATATTTTTTTGAATTAATTGTTTTTTAGCTTTCTGCTTTAAATTATTACATACATTTTTCGCAGCGTACATACTATGTTTGCGATATAAACATAACGTTTTGAGTACACTGTAATCATATCGGTGTTAGATAAAACAACAATTAACCGCTGCCTAACTTTTATTTTTCAAAACATTATTTAAAATCAATTCATACTAATTTAAATAACTTTTGTAATTTAAATAAATACAAATAATTTTACAATTATTCAGAAATTAAAATAATTTTAGAATCTTTTAAAGATTCTAAAAGAATTTTGTTAAAAATGGAATTTAGCAAGGAATTTTTTATGAGAGTTAATAAACAGGACTCGAAACATAATTAATTTAAAACAAATTAGACATTTAAAATAATAAAGTGAATTTTTTTTAAATTTTTCATGAACAGCAGTAATACCAGCATAATAATAATTCATACCAAAGCAACATTCCTCTCAAACTCTAACAACAATAAATTTAAACAATCAATAACCGTTTCTTCATAGTTCCTAATCTCTCAACTCGAACAGGCACTCAACCGGCTATTCCCAAATTCTCAACAAACGGCAAATTACCTTAAAAGCAAGCAATCGCCTGGACAGACAAGGCGCACGTCCAATTTCCAGCGCCACCACCAGTTCTCGATCGCCCACGCGGCAGCTGCAGTCCCAGCGCGCAGGCTCGCTCAGTAGTAACGTCGGCGGTACACACAGGCACTTGTAAACACGGCGCGCGCACTTGATCAGCTGAGCGCTGCTCTAACCAGCCAACAACACAACGCGCAGCTCTGCTAGGAGAAATTCGCGTCGCGAGCGCGGCGAGACTGGCGACAGCTAATAGCGAGAGCCGCCAGTTCGCTTATCGCGGCAGCCGACCTCTGCATTAACGCACGATTTTATGCTTTTCTCTCTCTGTCTCTGCGTGAGGCGTCAAATGTATATCTACACTGGAAGAGAGAGAGAGAAAGAGAGATATAGCGGACGCGAGGCTTCTGCTGTCGGACTGGGTTATCGATTCAGGGGAAACCGGTGCTTTGGAGGCTTGCCGCTGAGTAGCGCGCCGAGACGCACATCGGGGGCCATCTCTTGCGCAATTGGATTACTTAAAGGCTGGAGGGGTTTATTGATGGATTTTGAATGCTGCTTTTTAGATCGGGACTTGATATTAGTAAGGTTTTGGATTGGTTAAAAAAATTAAGAGTTGCTTAAAGGTTTTAGTTTATTTATTGATTTGGTAGAATTTCATAGATGAATACAGCTCTTTAATAAACTTTAAATTTACGGATGAAATAAATAAAATACGATAAGGAAAAAGAAGCTATGATCTAATTTGAAATTTTTAATCTTAATTTATTACGTTTAATTTTAATTTATTTTTTATTATTTATTTATTTGTGTATTACTGTTACATCAGAATAAAATAAAATAAATTGATAATTTATTTTATTAATTGTTTAATAAGAGTTTTATAAAAAAATGAAAATTTAATGGCCAAACTTTTTAGAAGTTTGCATTTGATGTTTTTCTTTAAATTTCCTTAACTATTAAAAAGTTTACTAATTACGTAAAAACGTGCAATTATATTAAAACTTAACTATCCATATATCGTATCTGACATTAAATGATGAGGTCATTAACCTACGCTGCCTCTTCAAGTCGTTAAAGTAGCATTCTACGAGATCTTTGATGGCACCGAAGAGAAAGTCTAATATTACGCGCTTCCTGGTAGTAAACGTTGCTTTTTCATGAGCTTAATGATACTAATCGATCTTGAAATATTAAAAACCGGTTATGCTAATCCAAGAAGCGACTTACAGTAGTAACAGACGATATTACTGAGTGCCGTTATTATACCTACCGTCGATAACGTAGAGAGTGATATTATGCTGGTCCGTACAGTTTAGGGATCGATTTGTACTGCTGCGAATTTACGTCAACCCTTATCTGAGCCTGGCGAAAAAGGAGAAAGTAGCCTTGCCGGTGTGCTCTCGGACTTTGAAAGGGACGGTGTAGATGGCTCTTGGTGTTACAGTTCCTAAATGTATATAGAACATTTTTCGAAAATTTATATTAGTCACTTTGATTATGCTACTTCGTTTTTTTATTAACAGTTTAAGAATAATCTATTAAAAAGTCTAAGAGGTAGAAGTCTTATTGACATCTTTTTGTTATTGTTTGGTATAATATATTTTTTTGTTATTATTTACTGTTATAAAAAGTTTTTCTGTGATTAATTACGTATTTGAGAATGACAGTGACTTAATTTATATAAAAATAATAATAATTTAAAGTTATAGATATTTTAGTATCATTTTAGGGAAAGTCTAAAATATTAGCTCTCATTAAGGATATTAATAAACTAGATTAGAAAATTCATAAATACAGTTTAAAAAAACTATTTGGACTATAAAAAACAAAATTATTATTATACTTAACTTTTTAAAAATACGAAATTGTTTATGGAGTTTAAAGTAATCTCAGTTCTAAGTTGAATAACCGTAGTATACGAAAAATCATCTTAATTTAGACCTGCGAAATTTTGCAATTTCTAAATGCACTTTGAACTAACATAACTTTAGACCCAATTATTGATTGCTTATTTTTTGATGCCAAAATATACTTCAAACTTTTAAACAAATCGAAAAGAATGAATATTTTCTTCGAAAGATAGTTAAATTAATAAGTTTTACTTTGTAAGATAATTAAAATAATATTTATTTAATTCACTATTAAAACAACAAATATGCGATTATAAGTAAAAGTAAGTTTTTTGGAAAAAATTTTAGTATCCTAAACGTTTATTTTGTATTATGATTCATTTGTTATCAATTTTTGAAACAAGATTAATTTTTAAACTACTTGTTAAAAATTATTTTTATATTAAATCATTTTAGTCACTTATATCGGTATGTAAACCAATTCTTTGTTGAGCTTTCGAAGTGTTATTTTTCCATCAAAATGTCAATTTAGCAAATAAAACTTTATCAACTACCCCAATAAAACTGTGCATGAGGTATGCAGTTTTACATATTTATAACGAATAAATGAAATAGATACTATGACAGAATGGTGATAACCGGAACAAATAAAATGTCGATTGTTGCAAATATTGTAGAAATAGAATTTATCTGTAAATAAATTTATAAATAAAAAGAATGACCTATCTATAAAAGTAGCTTAACAGAAAAAGTTACTTCAGCGTCTATTTTAATTAAATTTATTATATTATTAATTTAATGAAGTTCGTAACATACTTTGTTCATTACTCCTGAAATTACTCTTATACCTTTTACTAAGAGTAATCTTATTCTTACCAATTCTACAACACTCTTCTTGAAGAACAATCCATTGCAACCTCCTACACCATTAAAAAAAACCTAAAGCCCACTCTCATCACTCCTCAAAAGGAGCAGTCTAACAGTGACTTGAGCCTGAAAACATACTTCTTTTGCAGCCGAAGGGGACCAAGCATCATAAGGCTCGCGTTAGTTTAATTCGCATTACCTCGCTCATAAATCCGTTTCGGTGTGTGTGTGCGTGAGAGAGAGAGAGAGAGAGAGAGAGAGAGAGAGAGAGAGAGAGAGAGAGAGAGAGGCGCAGGCGTTGGCTATGTAATAAAGTCAGGAGCAACGGGTGGCGGCGCTCAGTTTTTGCTGAAACATTGCGCAAGCGGCAACGTTGATCCGGGCATTTTCCAGTCCGCTTGGCTTTATCGCAGAGCGACGGCCGCGCCTGATCCGTCGGCCCCTCCTGTTCGTACCGCGGTTGTTACAAGCTTCAGCAACTCTCTCTCTCTCTCTCTCTCTCTCTCTCTCTCGCTCAACCTCTCTCTCAACCTCTCTGCAAGAGAGTGCACGTAATCGATGTTCACTCTCGCGTGCGTCTTTGGATGGCCATTGGAGAAGGTTGATATAGGAAAATGTTCGGTGTCGAGGGGTGTGAGATATATTTTTGTTGGATGGTTGTGGATGTGTGAGACAATCATGAAACCTGATAAAAATTGAAGGAAAAATTATGCGCGTATAATTGGTAGTTGATCGACGTAATAAAGAGTATTTCGTAGTGTATGTTGATAATACCTTGTTCGGGTGAATAAAAAACCATTTATTTTACTAATCTTGAAAAGCTCAAGTAAAAAGTTGTAAAAGGTACAGGTATGGGATTTTTTATATTTTTTAATTTGCTTTAGAAAATAAACCATTTAATCTTTAACTTTCATTTAGTTAGTGAAATAATGAATGAAGCTACTTAATGTAATAATATTCAGTCGTTGAATTTTCTTGTTCAGTAATTAAAAAAGTGTTTGCACAAAAGTTGATTTAAATAATAGTAAAAATAGCTGTTATACATCCTATGAAAGTATATAAGTTATAACTTAAAATCAAATGAATCCTAACAGAAAAATATTATCAACATCACTAGCAAATCCTTAACCACCTTTCAAACATCGTCAAACCCAAAAGTTCCCTATCATCTCACATCCCGTACAATATCGAAACTCCATTTTCCACTGGAAAATTTATGAAACTCCCCCAGATTGTTATATTTCATCGGCAGGAGAGCGAAATCGTCGGAAACGAGCCACCGAAAGATGAGCGCGAGGACAGAAAGTCTGCACTTCGCTGCGGAAGCAGCGTGCGGGTCGTATATAAATTGAATCTCGGAGCGGCGGCGTAAAACGCTTCGCACGCCCTTTAAATCGTGGCGGGCGCGCTGCTGCGTCACCCCGCGCCGGGACGAGCCATTACCGAACGGAAAACGCCAATAACTTAGCTGGAGCATGTGTGTGTCTGGGTGGCTTTGCGAAGCCACAATCGTCGTGACTAGGACAAAGGCGAGCTGGCTATAATTCAAAATTGGATGGGATATGTGCGGATGGTAAATGATGTTTTTTTCCGATCTGCTGGTTTTATAGGAGAACAAAAGTTGAGGCGGTTTTATTACACTTTATAGCAATGACGTAATAGGCTGCCACAATCTAAAAAAATAAAAAAGTTTCTAGCAAACTTTATTGAAAATCTAGTATTTGTTTAGTGTAGTCAGATTAACTAAAAGTGCAGGAAATTCAAAAAAAAGTTTGGTCCATTTTAGTTTATGTCAGATTGCTACATTGATCATTGTCAAGCCTACTAAAATTTTAATAATCATTTCTCTCCAAATGAGAGAATAAAAAGAATTTTACTTAACTTCTGTTAAAAGCAGCAACGTTCGAGTATTTCCCCGCAAATTGCAGAAACTTACAGCAAAGCCAGTAAGCATCGGCAGCAAGAACCATTCGAAGCTCGTCAGGTATCGTTCGACGCTCTCGGCGCGTTCTCACCGAAAAAAATAGCGGCGCAGCTGCAGCAGCAGCAACAGCAGCAGCAGCAGCAGCAGCCAGCGCGTGTTCGTATGTATGTTACGTGGGTTGTTGCGGCATTTCTTTGGAATTTTCGAGGAATACTGCTGCTGCTGCTTGCGGCCTAAGATATTGCGACAACGGACTCTCTCTCGAGGCGAGGTATGCAAGCGCGGCTACTTTGCGCATCGGGTACACGCATACTTTTCGCGGATTCCAGCGGGCCAAGCATTTGTTATATCGCGAGACGGTAGTGCAAGCGGGATGTACGGCGTGGTTTTGATTTAGGGAGCGATAGGACATTCTTTTGGCTCTACTTGCTGAAATTACGTGCTTGGGGGATTTTTTCACGCTGCTTCGAAGAGCTGAGCTGTGGAATTCCAAAGTGTTTTAGACTGTTGGCTGTTTTACTACTAATAATGATTATTTGTTTTAAGTTTGTTGTAAATAGCTGTAAAAATATTCCTGCTGAATAAAAGTAACATTTGGCACGACTGAAATAATCAACATTAGTCTGGCACTCAAACAATACTAGTTTAGATCTTATGCAACTTTAATTTTTTTTCAATATTAATTTATTCTGCATAAACAATATTAATAAATTACTAATAAAAGAATTTGAGTAAAAAAATGTTAATAAAAATCATAGAGGACTACGGCAGTAGTCTCGGGCGCTCATAACCATCAAAGTTGCTAATTCTCCATCACCGCGAACAAAAGGAGAGCTAAACTCCGTACCCGAGACAATAACCGCACTACTCGAGTTGGAAGCTCCCGGCGCGTCTCCCTCCAAATTCCGAAGCTCCCTGCTCTCGAATTCAATACCCTTTACATATATACAGAGAGAGAGAGCAAGCGAGAGAGAGACAAGCGTGGTTCGCTCGAAGGATCAAGAAATGTTCCTGCGGCAGGCACGACAGGCAGGCAGCCTGACCTAGCCGTAGGAGCTTTAAACGCGTACACGGAGCTTTGGGCGCTTTATGAGCCCCCGGGCCCGGGGCCACCGCCGCCGCCGCGAACGCCGCAAGGTGATACGTCAACGTCATAATGGGAGGCCGTAAATCCGGCCGCGCCTTCCGGACTAGACACGCACTACACTCGCGGACTCGGTTTCTAATCCAGTTTGTTCATCGCTCTCCCCGCCTGTATATGTATGTATACGAGTGAAAGCTATTCGCAAATTTATGGCTATTATGCATGTCCGGCTTTCCTCTCTCGGGCTCGACTTACCGGCCCATTGTTGCGCCCG
>JAPYZB010000209.1:0-30299 GCA_030522745.1 Eupelmus kiefferi | reverse complement strand
AAAAAAAAAAAGACGAATAACATAGGTGCGCGCGCGGGCGCACAGAGGAGCACGACGCTTTTATTACAAAGTATACATACACAGAGAGACGACGAGAGGGAAAAAGGTAAGAAATAGCGGAGGAAAAAAGAAGAAAAAAGAAAATAAATATACAAGTACATATGGAGTTGGGGGTCTTATCGGCAAGGCGGCGCGCGGCGGTGCCGGCGGCTTCCTATCGTTCGAGCCCACGTAACGAGCAACGCGCGCGCGTGTGCATATATACTCAAGTATACGCGAGCAAGCTAAACCGGCCCGCGCGGCCTCTTCTCTATATACACCTCTACGTGTCTACGTATAATTATATTAAACTACGCGCTCTGCACGCCCGCGCCCGATGATAGCACCTCCTTGCCTCCTCGCCTCCTCCCCGTCGACGCACACACGCGCGCACTTTCTATTCATGGAAAACGTAAAGTAATATGCGTAATATCATTTGGACAGGTGAACCCGCGCAAAGCTCGCGCCCCGCACGCTCGCACGCACGCGCGCGCGCGCGCGCTACTCGCGTATACACCTTTTTTTGGCTACCTACTTACTTACTTACTTACTCGTTTAGTGCCACGCGCAACTCATCTACTTTCAACTGAAACCGGCTTTTCCTATTTCCTGCGCTATCGAGCTTTTGCATTATATTCAGCATTGGTAAGACTTACTACTTATCTTTCTATTAATTCAACTTTCTTAAAATTAGCTTCATTTTTATTACCACCTACTCTCTAACTGTTAATTCTATCCTATATGTTCATACTGTTTTTTATTTTACATACAACTCCTAAAATAAATCATTATTATTATCACTCTACTGATCATTTTATTTCGCTAAAATATGTCAAAAATGTTTTTTCATTTGTGAAATATTACTTATATATATATATATTGCTACTAAATATTACGAATATAATAGTGGCAACTTTCTATCTTGTAACATATGTGGAATTTAAAAACAATTAAAAAAGTTTTTATTTTTAGGCCAAATAAAGTAATCATTTTACACAAAAAATTTCAATACTAATACATTTAATTTAACTTTTTTATTCTCCTTATTGACGTCATATTATTACAAACGCTTATCTACATTCTTGTTTTTTATTTTTTTTTAAACAATAAGTCTTTCCTCTGTATTCAAATAAAGTATAATATTAATTTTTTTTTTTTTTTTTTTTTTTAATTAACGATTTACAAAATGAGATCATAATAGTTTTCATACACGGCTCGATACTTGTAAGTAAATACAAATTAATGGTCAGGTAATACAAATAGTCAAAATGCTCATATAAAAAGCTTCTGTATTGAAGTAAATATTTGTCACATATGGGCAATCTTGGTAATTGAGACCATGTGTTATTTGCAGACTACTATTTTTACCAGCTGATGAAGATTATTTTTTTAATTAAAATAATAAAATTGTTGGCAGCAAAAAAGGCTTCACCTGGTCCATCGATCCAAACGATCAACAAACTGTAATAATTAAGCAAGTTTGTTCGTTCGGCTCGAGTTATTAGGTGAGACCGCGACAACGCAAACATTCATCGGCGATTCAAGAAAGATATAACTACGACAGATATATACTATTATTCATACAATGTTGCGACGTTCAAGTGTCATTTTGCAACCAATCAATTACTTCAACAATATTCAGAATTATATTACTTTTCCAGAAATCCACGATAAATCAGGGCCAAGTCGTACAGCTCCTGATCTGTAGGGGTGAAGATTGACTTGGTTCTCAATATGGCCTTGGACTTTTCTAAATCCTGTTGTTAAAAAATTAATTTTATACATATATTTACAGCTATATATTCTATGTTATAATTAAATCCGACAATTAATTACAACATGTAAAACAGATGTTGTTAATAATCATTTTTAAAAATATGCGATAGTTTTAATTTTAATAACAACGAATTTTATAGTTTTATTTTTCATAATCATGACATCGACCGAATTTATTTTAATGAAATTATATAACTTTTACCTTTAATAATTGTTGATTCCGAGCATGTGATGCTTCATAATCATATGGTAAGTGAGATGTTGACGAATTAGTTTTGTTTTGCATACTATCTTTGGAATTTATACTAAAATTATATATATCAATACAATTAGTTTTTCTATGCATTAAGTATAAGTAAAATATAATAAATATTATGACATCAATAATGAAAGATAATATAAAAAAAAAAAAAAATAAATGGATTCACAATAAATAAAAAATGTTTTATTTTTGTAATACCATTCTTGTATCTTTATATCCAATTCCTTTTCTTCTTCTAAATATTTATTTAAAACCTCTTGCAATCCATTATTTTGCTGTTGACACATATTTTCGTTCTCTTTTCTTATATATATATATATATTAATTTATTTGGCGTTATTTTTTCATATCTTACTCATTAACAGTTCAACACAAAAAGCACGTGCCGAGAAACGTGTAAAACTTTCAGATATGAACGTAAGCGTCGCTGTAAGTTCTTTTGTGGGTGCTAGCGTAACGTTAGCAACAGCAAAAATCGATCATACAAGTTGAGGCACAGCAATTCAACGATTTAAATTTTCATTCAACGAGCGAGAGTATATATTCTTATCAGCAGGTGTTTTAAAATAAAAATATTTTCTATTTTCTTCTATTTAATTCAATAAATTTTTTATATCTTTTATCTTTCATAATAGAAAATAGTTTATAGTTTAATCTATATTATTATTCGTGTAATCATCGAAACGGTTGATTATTTCAAAGAGGCAGCTATATGTACCAAATAAAATGACACGTAAGAGTCGCTATAGCGTATATAAAAGACGAAAAGTTCATGAGTCTTACGTATGTTATCCTTGTGGCCGTAAGTTAAGCACAGCTCAGAAAACTTGACGCGTGTAATATTACTAAGTTCAGTTGCATATTAAAGTAAAAGTAAATAAAAAGTATCTAATCTTTGTACAAACTAAATCGTATTTTTACTAAATATAAATACACAAACATTTTATTAATTTAAACTTTATATTTATATTTATCGTACATCACTCAATAAGCAGAAGCTTTTGTAAAAAAATTTGTTAGAATGCCCATAGATTTTTCGAACTTTGTTATTATTAAGAATAAACTAAAAGTAAATTCTTGTAACAAAAGTCTTGTAAAATATTTTATTTTATACTTTCTTTAAAATAATCAAATAAAGTTTTATTTAACAAGTTTATATTTTTACACGGCTTATATTATAAATACGAAATTCTTGTATTCACATATGTACTTATGTAGACAAAAATAAAATGCTATTTGCATACTCATCAATAGATAAGTCATTCTTCTATTGTCTGTGATTTCGGCTGAAAAATGTATTTATTTTAAATTTCTTTGTTTTTACGTAAAATATGGATGGTTAATAATCAATATTCAAAATATTTACCATTATGTATATGTGACTCGGTATTGACCTTTCTATAACTTCTGTAAGTCTAGTCTTATTCAATTTGTACTCTTCATCTAAAAATATTGCATTGTTAAAATTTTTTATTTGATAAATTATCGAGCAAATGTATCAGAAAAAGCGATTTTTACCAGTGGGAACTGTCAGTGATAGTGATGGAAGAGCTACAAAACCTGCGACTAACGGTCGGAGAATCCATTCAACCTTTTTTTCACTTTCTGGAAGAATGCAGATGTCTATCTGAAATAAATAAATTGTGCACCAATAAAAAGATAGACATCATGTTTTTGTAAAAAGTTATATTTATAATATGTATAGCAATTTTCTACAATACATTGCTATAAATAAGTATTTTTAAAAGCGGAAATATAATTTCATAATACCTGCTTATGGCCAGCAAACATAAAAGCATCACTAGCCTCCATATTCAGTCGTAAGGTTATTAAATAATCGGAATGATTTTTGATAAAATATGAAACACATAATGGCGTGCGAACCCATCCGTGAGGTGGTAGTTGTGTTTCTAAACCTATAATTGCATCTTCCACCCACAACGGAGTCAACGTAACACTACTACTATTTACAACTACATGTTCGTCATTGGCACTAAAAATCATTGAAACGTTAGAAAATAAACATATTTTTTACGTGTGCCACTGTAAAAATCAGTATTTTACCGTTTCCATTTAATAGTATAAACTCCGGTACTTGTCGGTTGTTCACTGCCAATTTTCGGAACAATACAATACACATCTGAACTAGCTTCACCTTCGTGTAAAACGATTTTTTTTAATATACTTTCTTGGTTTGATTCAGTTTCTTTAGAAATTGAATTGCCCTGTAAGAAATTATCCCAACTTTCATTTTGACATTCAATAAGAGAATAAATTGTTATAATAAAGATAATAATAGCTGAGGACTTAAAAAAAAATGCATTCTTTCACACGATTAGTTGTTGTATCCAGGATTATAAAATGAACACAACGATCCGTACAATAAGATTCGTGCTTGCTCGTTATCACTATAGGCGTTAGAGCAGATTGTATAAGTTAAAATTTAATAAAAAGATTATCCCTTGTTCGGTTCATTCTATCAACTTTTAAGATTTAAGACACCAAAAAATAAAAGAAGTATGTTCTAAATATTCAAATTATTGACCTTTTTACTATTACTATTTAAAATATTATTTAAAAAATTATTTAAAATATTATTTAATAAATTATTATTTTCCTTAAAGGAAAATAATTTCTTTTTCAAATAAGAATAATCTTAATAAATAAGTTAATAATAAATTCTAAATAAATATTTAAAATAGAAAACTTTAAAGCTTGCAGTAGTTTAAAGTAGTTGTCTCTTCCTATCTACATGATTTTTTACATGGAAATTCCGGAAGAAATATTTACATATCGAGGTGGATATAGTATCATTATAGTTTCACAAACGAGCAGGAGAAAATGTTGATGAAATAAAGTTGATTAAACGAATCTTTGTGAAAAATTAAATATAAACAACTGCAAATAAATGCGAATAATTGTTGCTAAAATGTTTATAGATAAGAACAACAATTTTAAACAGTTATTTACAGTTTTTTTAATCCTTTTATCACTATTCGCCCTGTTTTTTCCCCCAATGGAGGATATATAGTTGGCACTCCTACCATGTGAGCAAGTGCTATTACCCAACTTAATTAAATCTCAAACTATGACTGTGTTAACGTGCACCTCGTCTTTTAAGCTAACTTAATATTTTTCCCCGAGAAGCATCTTACTGAAGGAGTCATCTGTCTAAAATCGTTTTCACGGTAAACTCTACTGTTTTTGCAATTTTGTCTAGCCGTAGCTACGGTGGAAGGAAAACCACGACGTGAACATGGAAAACCTCGATCGAGAACAGTAATCGGCAGAAGGGTTAAATTCAAATATTTTTTGTGAAAAATATCCAAGTTATTCCTGCCGCCTAAGAACATTGTTGAAAAAGCCCTTGTTGGTGCGCTCGAGCATTCACCCCTATCCAAGTACTAACCGCGCCGAAAGTTGCTTAACTTTAATGAGCGCTCGATAATGCAACCAATGGTGGCTCTATTTATTTAAACTTTCTATTCGGACTCCATCAAGTCAAATTCATAATTTTGAAAAAATAAGATCACTTTATGGCCAGAATTCAGATCAATGACCGATCAACTTTGATTTTAGACAACTTAATTACTTTAACTTATATACTTATTTGAATGTTATATTGCAAAAGTCAAAAGAGAGTAGAGAATTAGCAAATTGTAACTTTTTATTTGTATGCAACAAAATATATATCATATGCAACACTAACATGATTTTTTTCAAAATTCGTGCCCGACTACGCCAGTCACTTATGCGTAACACGTAAAAACGAAAATTAACTTTATGCTCCAGCTGTATAATATACAATTTTAATAGTGAAAAAATAGCATGATCACGAAAAATTATGTTAAAGATCCTCTTCAGAGGATGTTAAAGCCATGTAAATACTGTCTATTGTCGGCAAGCATTTTTTCATGTAACTTTTAATTTTTAAAGAAATTTCGACGTCAGATTATCGATTTTAACTAGATACATAAGTTGACGACAAAATATTATTTTAAAATTCCAAAAAAATGAATTTCCGTAATATTGCTTAGTTTTTTTCTGGATACAAAAGAACAGAGTGTTAGACTCTGTGTTGCGGCTTGTTATACCTCTCGAGTATTCGAAAATATATCCTGAAGTTTAAACTTATCCTATGACTTGAACAAGATAAAACTTACCAATTCAATAGAAGTATCTTCAATTTCAATAGGCCAAGGTGATGTACACGTAATGTGAGGCATGATAAATAAAGGCTCATCAATAAATCCCTTAGTAAGTGGCTCATATAACATCGTGTAAAACTGTGTAGACACATCAAAAGGCTTTACGACCGAATATGAATAAAAAGTTTCTTTTAAATCTTTTTTTTGTCCAGGCCTTAAATACTCGAGCTAGAATACAAATTAAACTGTATTTTATAAAACAAAATGGTATTAAGAAGTAAAATAAATTTTAAGGGACGAAAGAATTTTAGTTATTATGTATCTAATATAGTAGTTTTCGATATAAGTGTGAGAAATATTTTTTCATGAGTAGAAGTGACCCCACATTTCGCTCGAGCACAAACATCCACAAGAAATTGAAATCATTTTTCTCCCGAATATCGGGCACAATTTTTTTAAAGGACATGCGTAAAGCCCATTTTAAAACACACAATTTTTTCGTTTTGCTCGGGCGCAAACGTCCACACGAGCCTGAAATCACTTTCTCGCACTAGTATCGAAATGTACTATTTCATAATCCTGATTCATGGTTTGGACCAATGTTTTGAAACGCGAAAAACATTTTTTACATTTTTATTTACAACTCCCCAGTAGCATAGGAGAAATTATCCTTTTGTAAAGCATACCATCAATGACACTCAAGAACCTTCTTAAACTATTAAAATATTCGTCATAATACCTTAATTATAAAATTTCTATCCCCAGTGTTATGAGCTCTAATAAAAATTATATGCTGGACAGAAGTATTGGCATCAATAGCATCAATTTCAATTGTAATAGAAGATTGTTTTTCATTCATATTTAAACTTAACTCGGCTGTAAAACATGTTTAAAATGAATATAAGTTATAAAAATACCCACACACACGTGTGTGTATATATATACTTATGTGTATGTATATATATACTACTTCAAAAACTTACTTAGTTGTTCACTGCTATTATCTTGTAACAAATTCACGAAAATATTGACATTAGATATTTTTTCATTTGTAGATATTGATATTTTTACAGGGAACCATTCACCTAAAAGTGCTGGTTGTTTCGATTCTGTAATTATAGATATGTTAGATTCTTCTTGTTGAATTTTAGTTGTCGTCAGAGGTCGAACTGAATCAAACGTTCCTCCTCTGTAAAAAAAAATCAGGATTAATGCTGTGATAATATTTATTATTTGTGAATTTTATATTACATATTTAAATTATTTTTATAATTGTATAATGTGTTTAAGAAGATTTATTTGTACCTAAGTTGTTGAATTTCCGGATATAAACGCTCGAGAAAATTAGTTTCTCTACCACCCGCTGCAAATCGTAAAATAACACAACACCTCTTATCGTTTCCAAGATATAGAGAAACTGTACTAATTTCTATTTCAGGAGAATCATTTTGTTGAGGAGCTTCGAATTGACAAAGAAATTTTTTCGCTTCTTTGGCACCAAATAAAAAGCTTTCTCCATCAATTACAGGAACTTCTGCATTATATCCTGGGTTAGTGATTGTTACTGATATTTTGGAAAATTTAACTTCGTCATGATACAGATTCCTAAAAATTATAACAAAATACAAATAAAGTAATTTTTTTTGCAATTTTTCTTATTTGTAATTATATATTTTTATATTAAATTTTGTGTTAATAAAAGAAAACTATTTGAATAATAATTTTAAGAAATAAAACTCAAAATATTTGTTCATCAACTTCATCCATTTTAGAAACAAATATGAAAATCTATTTCAAGTTACTTTATACAACTTTTTATTACTATAAGCAAAGTAAAAGTTGTTAATTAAAAATCTGAAAATTGTTTGAGGTTCCTAATAATTGAATCTTAGTGTAATATATTTACCTAATAAAAACTTCTATTGTAACTGTAGAATTGACTGTATATTTTTGTTGCATAAAACGTGCTTTTACATCGATAAAAGATGTCATATTGTCATCATCTATAGTAAAAAGAAAGGGTTCATTTCTATTAACTTGAGATAACCACTTATCTATTGCTGAAACCCTCAATTCTTCAGGTAAATCTGGTTCAGGGTTTGGTGGTTTATTCTGGTAAAAAGTGCAATAAATTATTTTAAATTAATAAAAATTACTTTTTTTTTTGTATATTTCATACCTGAAGTATATTTATAACATTTTCAAAAATGTTAGTTTTTCGTTCTATAGAAAACGTAGTTGTGGGACCTAAAGCTTCTAAAGCTAATGTTAGATAATCTTGAATACTTGCAGATAAATATGCAGCTTTGAGAGCACTTTTCAATATATCTGTGAGGAGAACAGGCCATCGCTCACTTCGATACTCCCACAGCATATGCATAAGAAGCCTTTAAATTTATTCATTTAATATGATTAATAATAAACAAATTAAGAAAAAAAAACTTTAAAAAGTGAAATATACTTACGTTAATACTTTCCCATAATCTTTACAATTGAAATATTCTTCAGCCATTTGAACGACTATTAAATGCAAGTAATAATATATTATTAGTTAATAAGTACAGAAAGGTTTTTAGGTTTTGAAAATAAAGTTTACCTAATAAGCGACGCATTCGCGGACATCTGTATATTTTAAATTGCGAAATTGCATTTCCCAGTAGACCTATTATAATCATCTATAAAAAAAATATTTGATACAAATTTTAGAAATTAAAGCCGTATTGAATTTTAATAAAATGAAAGCCATTTCTTACAGAGTGGTTCACAATTGTTTTTTCTTTGTATTGGAGAGCTTGAATCGCAGCTGCCTCTCGAGTCATATCCGCTGGCTCAGCGTTAAGTTTTCCAGGTCTCCATGGTCTTTGGCCATAAAACTCTAACTTCTCTTCTCCTGCTAGTGGATCTGGATCTGGATACGCGTCGACATTCTAAATAAATCAATACAAATTTTTCATTTATGTCTTAATTAGTATTATTAATTATTGTAATTTATCTTTTATTAGTACATTGTAAAAAATAAAATATTTAATTAATAAGTATTCCAGATTTTCAGAGATAACTTACCTTACAAAGTTCCTTGCAGGCTGTATGTCTCTGAGTTGCATGAGCAGCAGCAAGTTGAAAATAATAACCAGGATGTTGTGTTTGCACAGCAGGAAGACCCTGTCTTATCGCTTCATCAAAAAGTTCAGCAAATGTAGAATATTGATTAGACATCCAAGCATGATGCTCAAACATTAATTCTTTTGGTCCAGTTCTGGTTTTGAATCTTTCTGAATGACTTCTAAATTGAGCTATTGAGTCTTTAGGAAGTTTTAAACTGAACATCAGTCTACAAAGCTTATAGTTTATGAAAGATGCTACTGTTTTGATTTCTAAAGAATTAGTATCAACCATTCGAATATCTAATAAATTATTGTATGCTTGTTGATAATGCCTAAAATTATATTTGAAAATTATGCTAATTGAAACTTTATATATAATTAATATTATAATATTTTTACAAATAAGATGTTACTTACTTATGAGCTGTATTTTGATCTTGCTTCAATTCATTCAAAAAAGCCATTTTAAACTGATGCCTTACAAATAAATATTGATGAGCAGTTTTATTTAACTGTTCTCTATGACTTTTAACTATTCGATATTCTTGGTGATAAAAGCTTTGTGCTAAATCATACAAAACATGCTCTAATCTAAATAATTAATAATTAAATTAATGATTTAAAACAATAATCAGTAGTGGTATTAGAGAAATTGTAAATTTAAAGTAATTACCTAAATGTATAGCCTAATAAATGATCAGCATAAGGTAAAAAATAAAGAGTTTTAGCTGGCAGTTCACATGCAGCACAAAGGGCAGTTGCTCTTTCTGTTGCCACTAAATCTTCAGTACCAGGTGGTGGTGGTGCTTCTTTTTGAATTAATACCACAGCTATCTTTGTGTTTCTTCCTTCTAGTGCAGCTCTATAGAATAAACATAAATATTATATTTAATCAATTTACTTATAAATTTTATCTGTACCTTAATGATTGTACTCTTGAAGCACATTCCATTTTTTTTTCATTCCATTGGGCATCATGCCAATCAAGGTCATAAAAAACTACTATAACTGCTGGTATTTCATTTAAATATTTGTTCATCCAATTACGTTTTAAGATTCCTTTCGGTATGTACCATTCATATGAATTGCGCTACAAAAAACCATAAATTTTAAAATGATAATTATACTTATAGGTACTATATTAATTGAATTAAAAGAATAAAAAATATGAAACATAATTTTTTAAAATATGTTGCTGTTTTAAAACTTAAAAGAAAATCTATAATAAATAGAGAGATTAAGTAAAGTAAAGTAAATTTTCACAAACTTTTGGTTTAACAGTTGGAAATTCGTGTGTGCTACTAATTAATTTGAATTGCACTGCAGCACCATCAGGTCTACGATTATTATTAAAAGCATCCCAAATTGAATGATGAATTGAATTAGTAATATCTAAGCCAACTAGGCCAATAAGAGCCAAAGGCCTAGAGGTTAGTTCCGACGGTAAATCTGACATTTTAATAGATTTCTCTAAGAAAAAAAATAATATTTATTAATTTCAATATATGTGTTTGATGTGTAAATTTTTTTAGATCCTTATGAAACTTACAACTTGAAATAATTGTGAGTAATTATTAGGAGAAGGTCGGAAAAATCATTTTCTTTAACTTATGTTTCTCAAGAACTATTAAATTTTATGCTTCCAAGTCTAACTGTTAATAACAATCATGATGATGTTTATCAATGACAGACAGCTGAGAATTGAAGGTTATGTTTTATGACACACTATTATGGATCCGCCTTGTAGAGTTGTAGCTGGTATAATATATAGCTATAGTAGCCGTCGATTCGAGTACTTATTCGACGAAAGCAGACGTTGGAAACGCGCATTGCAGTTCGGTGGGAGGAGCCTTCAGTACCTACTGTGCGTCTACTACTGTACCGCTGCAGGCGATAGTCTCTGAAATCGTATGATTGCCGGAAAGGAAAGAACTCACGTTATTTTAGTTAATTTGTAAATAACCTTTATAAAATGAGTTATAATTTACTGATTAATAGATTGTTCTTACCTCGAGTTTCTTTCGTACGCTGTCAAATGGTAAGTTTGAAAACATTAGCTACTTCTGCCGTAATACAAACTATCTATATAAAATAGTTTCATGAAGATCCTAACCTATTAGTTTAATTTAAAAATGTTATCATTTACTTGATATTTATGTAGGTAAAATGCTATTCAACGAAATCGAAGAATGATGATATAGAGGTACCTACAAATGCTTTGAAAGACATCTACTCTGCTTCAAGTCAAAAAGAAAATGGTGTTATATACGATAAAAAACCATTTAAAATTTTATGTGAAGAAGGGAAAACATATCATTGGTGTTTATGTGGACAAAGTAAAAGACAACCATTCTGTGATGGAACCCACAATAACATTTTTCTCAAGATTAAGATAAAACCAATTAAATTTACCGTTACAAAAACTAAGGAATATTGGCTATGTAACTGTAAGCAAACTTCAAACAGACCATTCTGCGATGGAACTCATAAAAATGAGGAAATTCAAGAAAAGAAACTTTAATGAAGTATATCGATGATGGTATATTTTTAATCACATAATTTACAAAGAACCATCAAAATAATTAATAATTGTAAAAATTAAATTACAAAGTTTTTGTTGTAAATAGGTTTATACCATTGTATATATAAATGATACAAAAAGAATAAGGAATTCCACTGAATCATTACATAAATTTGATGTTTTATTTTAGAATCATTAACTTACAATTTACGTTAAAATTTTAATGACTCTTGAAACAAATATTAAATAATACTTCTTTTTTTAATGAAAAAGACTATTTTTATTGGAAAATAAAAAAAAGTATTAAGTAGTACTAATTTTGACACATTTATTTCATTGTTATGCAATTTCCATGAATCAGTCATATTCTTTTTGAATTTAATTATTGTTTGTCTTTATTTTACATTTATTTTTATACATTTATAACTTTGCAGTATATTTTGTTTATTAAATTTTTCTATTTTGTATTTCTTTTAATAGTAACAAGTATTTAGTTTTCAATTTATTCACTGAAATTATAATAAATGAAGAAACTGAATAAAACTTAAATTAAAAAATGTGCTGTTGATAGTGAAAACAGATTAATAATTTCTGATTAAATATTCTTCAATGTTTCTACTTTTTATGCACCGTAACTTACTCATTCTTTTAACTATTGTGTGTCAAAACTATATCACTTTAAAAATGTTCTTAAACAAATCTTACTGCAAAACATAAGTAACATGTATATACTACATGTAAAATAATCTCCCTACAGTTTATCTTTTAAAATTGTTTAAAATTACGAAATAAATTAATTACTTTTTAAATCATCTTAAATATTTTTGAGTTACACAATAAATCAAGTGAAAACAAAATTGTGATAATCTAAGATTCAATTTACTTCCAGATAAAATTATAGGTTTCTACTATTGCTTTATAACAAATTTTATATTTCAATTTAAAAAAAATTAAAAATTGCAAGAACTCAAAAAATAAACCACGGTACGGAGGTTGGAATTGGCACTTTTATTCATTGTTGCGACTCGCCTAGTTAAACTTCGAGTTTCTATTCTAAAAATTAAGTATAAATACATCCTCCCTGTTTCTTAAGTCCTTTTTTATTTAACGGTTCTAAACCTTCTGACGCAATTTTTTTCGCATTCTTTTTCATTCTTTTTTTACAAAAAAGCTGTTTGAGCAGATTTTCGTTATCAGTTGTCTTTAAAGATAAAGCTATTAAAGCGCAAACGTCGGTGAAGTTACAAAATTTATAATTATAATACACTTTACAGCTTGTAGTATCATACTTTTACACAAGGTGCAATGTCGTCACTGACAGGTATGCATAACAATTGACAGGTAGCTTATTTTGCATAGAAAAACAAACACTCGCCATTAAAATCGAATTACGCGCCAAAAATATGGAGCTTTTCACAAGCTCATCCTATCTTTTAGCAGTAGGTCGAATTCTTTCTTTTTCTGTTTCTCTTGCTTCAGCTACTGTCCATTCTGGATCATTTGGATCCTCTCCTTCCAAATCGCACAAGGCAGATTCGGTTGAATCTGATTCCTGAGAATCTATTTCTGCTTCCTAAGTAATAAGCATTTTATATAAAATAAGTAATATTATTTTAAAAATAAGAACTCATTAATGTCTTACATCCATTTTTTCTTCTTGAGAACCAACAGACATTGTAGAAGGCTGTAAATGACCACCTGGCATTGCTTCTAACATTTTTTCATAATCCTCATCACTTAATGGAAAACTTCTTGGCTCGTATGGCAAGACTTGCTGTAAGAATGTAAAAATAAAGTTATGTAAATATTAATATAATTTGAAATAAAATTACTAGTCTAGCTGAATAACATACTTTCAATTAAAAATAAATAAATAAAATTAAAAAATTAATACCTCATGTTCTTCCTCGTTGACGGAACCGGTTGATTCGTCTTTTTGCGAACGTGCTGAAGAAGACATTGTTCTGCGGCGCAGAGCATTATGCAGAGAACCCGAGCGATGATGGGTCTCCGTATGTTGTTGCGAATGCTCGCCGTCGTGGGCGTTCGAAGGCGTTGCTGGTGGCGAAGTTATTGGCGACATTGTATCTCCACCAAAGTCGCTTGCATGAGGTGACATAGGATCTGCAATAAGAAAACCATTTATTAGGTACATTTGATTAAATAAAAATAATAATTTTTTACATTTAAAAATACATTTTTATTAATAAATATTTAATAAGAATATTTTTATTTAATTTAATAAAAAGATACTAAAGAACATTTGTTTTCAATATAGATATATTTATTCAAATTACCTGGTGTATTAGCGCCGCTATCCGTTCGACTATCCGTTCGTCGATTGTGGCGAATTCTTGATGAATGATGTGGCAGATTAATAAAAGTCATAAAACGTTTATTTTCATCCCTTTCACTTCGTTCGTGTCGGAGTGCAATCGACTCATCAGAGACATCTTCAACCTAAATTAAATCAAATTTGATATAAAGAATTCAATTTTTATGAAATCACAAAAATAATTAATTTTCTTTTATATACATACATCACTGTCAGCAGAAGATTTTTGCACAGCGCCGTTTTTTATGTCCAAAGTCGATGGATCTTCACACAGCCTCCATCTATAAATAGTGAGAGAAAAAATAATATTTATATTATTTACAATAAGAAATTTTTTTTAAAATCTATATATATATACAAGAATAGATATACGTACTTTGGAATTTGTATTTCCTTGTACGGCAGTTTTTCCAATCTCGTCGATGATGCGACACTATATGGTATCACAATATTGTCGATGTCATATGAATTTTGTCGTAGGCGACTGCAATATTAAAAATATACCTGTTAGCACAAGTAAAATCAAAGTACTTAGTTTCATGATATAGCTGTAATAATAGTTTAAAGTAAAGGTAGTCTTCCCTTAAAACCGTACATTACATCGTCTGTTTCCCTATTTTTTGCTTTTATTAAATGAACTATATAACGAGGTTTTTTGAAGAAACTAACCAAAAGAGTTATTTACTTTCATATCGCAAAATAATAATTGTAGTTATCTTTTTTAAACACTTTTAATTATATTATTTATCCTATAAAATAATGATTAGAAGTGTAAAAAATAAAAAGTAACGTCAAAATAAAATTTCGTATATTAATATTACTTTAGAATGGAACTGGACCACGCTATAAATATACTAATAACATTAGGCTTAAATTTGAAACTTTAATAACTTACAAACGGTAAAGCTAGGCTTTCTGAAACTTTTATATAAAATTTTAATTATAATGCTTGCATATTGATTTTTTAAAAAATCTTAAGTAAGCTTTCGCTGTGGTAAGTCAAATTGATCGTTTCTAAACGACTTACTTAAAATGTGCAATTTTAAGTGTTCAATGAAGCTAAGCTTTTTAAAATTTTTGCATTATACAGATAATAATGTTATTTACACGCAGTAAAAATTTCAACAAGTTCTTAAGAAAATGGAATTTTGTAGTAACCATCTTAAATAAAATATTTTAATTTAAATTATAAATTTTTAGGTAATTAATTTAATAGCCAACTATCTTACTTCTAAAATATTAAACGATAAAGATTGTGCTTGAAAATATTAATTTAATATAATATATCTTCAGTAAGCTTCATTAAAGTATAACAATTTTAGATTGACTTTACTTATCAGAGATGTAAATAAGTGAAATGCTAAATAAAAATTAAATTTATAACATACAAATAACGAGTGTTTTGTTTATAATCAAACATTATATTTTACTAAAATTTAGAATTAAAATCAAAGCACACCACTAATTGTCAATGCTAAAAGATAGATATGTGAAACTTTGATTAATCACAATTTGTGAGTTAACTCACCTATGACTGTGGCTGTTAGAGGATTTTTCTTTAAGCGTATTTTTCTCGGGAGGTGGGGCCAGCGCCGCAGTAGATGCGAGCGCGTTTGTGTTGCCCCCGAGGTGTTGAAGGGGAGAAGGCACTGGCGACGAGTACTTGCTCGAACTGGAGAGCGCACTAGCTTCCTCCTCCTCGTCGATCACCGCCGAAGATTGCTGCTGAGCAGACTGCAACTGTGACGACTGCTGAGATAACTGTTGAGCTAACTGTTGCTGCTGATGTTTGGACGAACGTTTTCTACTGATACCGTGATTGGTCCGCTCACTACTACTTCGGCTTCGTTTCCCTTTTAAAACCTTCCGTTTTATTCCTGCAACGGAAATTTTACAACAAAATTTATTAGAAACATACTTAATATAGAACTAAAATTAGTTTATTAAAACTAAAAATATTCACGTTTGAATTTTTAATATGTCTATCATATTTACACTTTTGAAGAAAAATTTTAAATAATTGTAATTTTAATTTTTATAATACACTTTTCTCATTTTTTTATTTAGATAATGTAAATATTTTTTAAAATAAATTAATTTTTAATAACTGTTAACTGTACTAAAGTTACATAAAACCTTCCTTATTATCGAGAATACAAGAACCGAAAATTTGTTGACGTCATGTTGATATTTCAATCGACAATAACAACGCAATTGCCATATTTTAAAAGAGTTAAAAATTAAATAGAAAGAAAATAAGTTTCCGTAATCTCTATAACAAAAAGAGTTTTATAAAATATTAAACGTAAATAAAATTTAGTTATAAGTATTAATTTGTTGATTCGAACGAATAGACTGTGGCTCAAGAGAAACGCACGTAAACACACGACTTCCGTAAAAGTAGAAGTAAGTCAAGAACCGCGATAGAGCCACTTTAATATACGTATATTGACGGTTTTCAGAAAATCGAAATAATACTCACATGTGCTACGACTTTAATATTCTATCTAGATTAACTCTACACTGAAAATGTGTAAAAATAATCAAAAGGTTTGATAATTTATAAAAAAAATTTTATTATTTACTATTCTATTCGTTTTTCATAATATTGAAGTTATTAGATATGTAAGTTTTATTGTAATAACGATACTAATTTATAGCATATTTAATAATGTGATTCTTAACTAATTTTCGTGTTACATTATATTTTCTTTAAATTTTTATTGAGTCCATAATATGTAAAAATTTTAAAGAAAACAAATCCCAATTTTGAATTAATTTTGATTTGAAATTACTGAGGAAAAAAATACAGAGTTTTGTAAATTACAAAATAGTAATTTATCACTTTATTATAATTACATTCCAAGTCGTTTGAGATATTTATTTATTTCTATTAATAATTAGTTGTTAATAAGCTTTAAAAAATGATAACAGATTTGACTATGTTGTTAATTTTTTTTAATTATAATAAATAAAATTCTTTTTTATATTGTAATTTTCAAATTATACTTTCAATTCATAAAATCATACAAATGTTTTAATCTTTTATTATTTTCTGAAGTCAAAAAAATAGTGAAAAATAAAAAAATTTGTTTAAATTAACAGTTTGAAAACTACGCAAAGAAGAATATCTTAGATCGCCTTAAACAAATTATAAACCGTCAAATATTACAAGCCATATTGCATTTTTATCAGTTTATATAATATAAAAAATTATTCATTTATTTTTTATAAAACTAGCTGACCACATACGCGTGCATATATTTTTATGATTATGGCAAATAAACTTTTAACAGTAGTAATCAACGAAATTAGTGCATTTAAGTTTTAGATTGTCAGTCTAAAGTTGAATTATAGAAGAAAGCTTGGTCATTAATTTTTTATGATGTGAATTAAATTAATTATATTTTTTGCTTACTTGCAGTCAATAATGTAGTTTGAGACTTTTTCAATCTTGCTGGATATTTGGTACGGTGTTCAGAAACTTTTTTGTTTCTCCTGTCATTTCCGTCTTTATCCTTCAGCTTTGATATTCTTAAACCTCCTCTTAGCATCTTTTGTTGCCATTCTGTAGAACGCATAATCGCATCCATGTGAACAGTATGTGTTACTTCTGTTAAAAGAAAATTGTACATACAGTAAATTCTTTGCAGATGGTAAATTTATCATTGAAACAATCACAAACTTATTTGCTGCAGCTATTAATTGTAACTTTTTTGAACCAATTTTTATTTTAACTATAGTAGCTAGTTTCAAATAATAATATAATGATTTTGACAATACTTTTAGTTAGACTTATTATTAAAGAAGTTACAGTAATTAATTATTAGCATGTAATTCTAAAAATTAAATTATTTTTCTGTGTACTTTGTTAAACAAAAATTAAAAAGTGTAAATTATTTATAGAATAAAACAAGAAATTTCAAATACTTGTGTTTATAGATATGTCTGTTTATTGAGTTTTTATTAATTTTTTGATTTTTTTCATTTTATACTTTATTAAGCATTGTATGTAAAATTTAGAAATAATTTGAAGAGATGACTAAAATATGTATGCTCATAAAAAGTGGAGAAATTTAAACTTTTGTACAAAATACGTGACTATTGAAAGTGAAGAGAAGTGAAAAAGCATAATAACTTTGAGTTAATATTTTTAGTGTAAAAGAGAAAATATTTGATCGTTTCGTACCGTCAGGCAGAGAAAGAACAGGATGAAAGCCCGCGTCCACCATCGCTATGCGCTCCTGCACCGAGAGCAAATCGAATTGCTCCTGGCTGAGGGTGGGTTCACGCCTGCCGGTACAGACAGCACATGGTGCCAGGCTGCCATCGCAACCGCACCTCACGCTCGCTGGCCTCGCAGCTTTCTTCGAGATCTCGTGTAAACCGTCGAGCTGCACGAGCTTTCGTTTTCTGTACATCGCCCGGATGAAGGGTCTCGTACGACTTGCCCCGAAGCCAGCCGAGGCAGCAGCTATGCCGGACGTCGACGGACCGTCGAATAACGACTGAGGGCTAGAGAGTACCGACGCGCTGTCAAAGCTCGAGCAGCCGCGAGTCGAGGGCGACGAGCCGGGTAGCAGGCCACTGTAGCCGTTGACGGTCGAAGCTGCTGCTGCTGCCGCTGTCGTTACTGGCTCCGCTTCGAGCATGACTAAACCCTTAGCCGCGCGAATTTGCCGCTGAAGTTCGTTGTGCTGGCGGATCTTGTATTCGAGGTCGCTGATCTGAGCCTGCAGCCACGTCCATCGTGAGGCCACGTTCGCCCGCTCCTGTGCGTACCGCCAGGTAGCCCGCTTTGAGCTGAAAACAGTTAAAATAACGTTTATAAACTAGTTCAACCCCTGCTTTTTTATTATATTTTTACTTATATTCTTAATAATATTAACGTTCGACTTCTTGACCCTATCCATAGAATTAACAAGTTTAATAAATATTTTTTAGATTTCCCTTATTCACGTAAATTAATAAAAATTTGATTTCTTTTTTAAGACTTTGCCTTACGTTATTATTTATTAAATTAATTAAATTACTGCGACAATAATATGGTTAGTTTTAACACTTAGTAAATTTGAATTAGTTTTATTATTAATATTGCTTTTTCACTGAGAAAGTTTTGTGACAGTATAGAAAAATAAGTTTTCTTAAAAACATGTTAGAAATATTTACTGTATTTGGAATACAAAATACTCTCTTTTTAGAAAATATTTATATGTATGTGTGTGAGAGCGCGCTCGCGTGTATATGTATGTGAATTATGTACTCATCTTAAAATTTATATATACTACTGAACTTGATCTATCTAAATTTACTTCTTTTGCTATTTTATGTGAAATTGACTCAAAAATGATACAATTTTTGTAGTCGTGATATTTCAGTAAATATGTGATAGTATGTGTAATTAAATATTTTGACCGTTTTATAAGGTAAAATTCTACTTTAAACAATCCACGTGATATTAATAATTTATTATAAGCACTATATTTTCAAATAATTTTCACGTATTAGTAAGTTATTTAAATTAATAGTAGTTTGTTCAAAATGCAGTTCTTTTTGGAATTATTAAATTAAGTTTGAGAAAGCAAGAGCATCAATAAGTTATTAGGAGTTCCTTAAGATTATTCTCTGCAGTAATCAATTGAAGTTCAGCAAATTTACACAAGAACGCATAACAGTCAAAAAAATATTGCTTTATGTTATTACAACTGCTATTCGAATCATTTATACCTTTATATACGTGTATTAATTTAACAATCCCGAAATTCTTTATAACTTTATTAAACAATTTTTCAATTTAAACATTTTTATATTTTGTATGACAGGTTAAAAAATAGCATAATTTTGAACATAAATCCTAATTATTGATGAAAAATTATTTTTATTTTTAATCAATAACTTTCTAAAATGAAATTCATTTCAACAGGTTACGTTTATGACATCTAACTCGAGATGTTGCATTGCGCCATTACCTGCTATTATACCAGTCTACTCCTGAGCATACGACGGAAGTAATCCATAACGTCATTACTACACGCGTTCAAGTATTAAATGTAACTATCTTTATTTACAGTTTGAAGTCGTTAAGGCCAACGGGTATGTTTCATCAGATTTTCACGAAAATATATGGCATTATCGACCCTATCGTCATTTCCAAACCGCCCGGCCAAGGGAGTGGCTCTGCTTTACTCTGTAGGGTTGCCCTTTTAGGTCGACCTTTTTTAAGCATTCGCGTTCAATACTGCGCTTAAAATTTTCTAGAATTACTTTTTTCTTTCTGAAAAATTTCATAATTTTGCTTTTTATTCGTATTTATTAAAAACTTTTTCCTGACCATGATTAAAAACGTCTTTTCTATTCAATACATTTTTTATTTATTCTTATCAAATTAAAATATATCTATATTGACGTAGTTAAGCTATAAACAACTAAAACTACATATTGTTTAATATTTATAAAGAAAAAACTTTTTTTACGGTAACACCAATTCTAACTCGCCATAGTGTTAAGAGATATAAATCATTTAGATAATAATCGTATCACTTTTAAATTGTTGAGTTAATGCAATTATTTAATGCTTCTTATTTTATTAGGATTTGAAATCAGTTATTATTGACTCAATTCGACAACACCGTAAAATCGGGATAATCGAGTAGCGTGGGGCTAATAGAGAAAATTGCAAACTTTTTATATTAAATTTTTTATTCTTCAACTAGGGTTCTTTAAGTGAGCTGTTATACTAAGGTAAATCCTCTAGAGGAAAAATAAATTATTTAAAAACTCTATAATAAGAACAAATTATTTAATAATAAAAATTTGCCATTTTTTCGATTAGCCCCGTTTTACCGCACCTTACAAGTAATTGTAAATAAATTCTCTATTTAGATGTATATAACGAATTTTTCCATTGATATTAAAATCGGCAATCTATCAGAATTTTTTTTTACGTATAAAAAGTTTTTAATGGAATATAAAAAACAATTTCAAGAGAATTTAATTTAATTAATTATGTTCAAATGTACTCACGAAGAAAATTAATTTTTTATTTTAATTTTTGCAGAAATTAAAAGATGTACTTCTAATACAAAGTTCAGGTTTAAAGTGACGTATTAGCTTTACTAACAATATGAAAACTTTTTAAGATTCGATTTCCTGTGTTCAAAAATTTTTTTGTTAATGAATTATTATTTTAATCAAAAATAAAAATTTAACAACAAAATATTTTAAATAAATTGAAACCCAAGTTTCCCTTGTAGATTTAAAATAAAAGAAAATGTTTGCCTGGTTATTTAATGATAAAATTTAGTAATTTTTAAATTGAATTATAGTACATTAATAAGTCGTCTAATTTCCTATTTGATTATAAAGTTTCATCAAACTGAAATAGATACATTCTTTTGCTTCATGAAACTAAACTTGTAGTTAAAAAATATACAAAGTTAAATAACTTACTAAAATTTGATTTCTACAATGTGCTATTTAATACTGTATAAGTGTCTATATTTAATTAAATAATTGATTCTATAAAATTTTACGTATTAAAATGAAAAACCAAAGAATAGCTAGTTTATAAAAGTATGCAATTTTTAAACTTTATTGAGTTGTAACTCTAATATTTTTATTTTTAAACTTTAAAAAAAAACAATCTGACAATTTTCTATACATTTTAAAAATTATAAAAATTTAGATTTTCATAAAATTTTATTTACTAATAAAAAATTTATTAAAACTTAAACTTAAAAATAAACTGTTTTTTATTTTTTACTTTTAAAACTCTATTATTTGTTCTACGATTTAATTATAAAATTTATCATATAATTAATAATTTAGAGATTTGAAATACATGTAACTGTAAGTTTAAAACTCAGTTATTATAGACTTATAAACGCTAATTTTTATAGCATTTTATTTAAAATATACATATATTACTGTATAAAAACTAAAGTATAATAGACAGCAGATTCACAAGCTCTGAAAGGCGATGTAACAACTTACTTAATTTCATAAAATATAAATTTAGTATGACAATGCAAGATGAAAGGTTATTAGAATGCAATGAACATATTTTATTTTTAAAACATAAAAAAAGCGTAAATATGCGTGCATAAACTCAAAAGTGTGCAAACGAAAACCATAAATACAGCTTTTGAGAAGATTTCTAACTGAAATTCGCTAAACCATGCAATTATTGGATTTAAAATTAGAGGTCGAACCATACAAATAAACACTTCGATCCTCTTTTTGTAAATATATTACATTAAAGATCCAAGCGTCGCGCGAAATAGACATCGACTAACCGGTCAAAGCACTACTCCTGTGGGGTCATCCAGCGCGCCAAAGATATTTACTACTTTCAGTGCCACGATTTAAAATGGAAATTTTTATATGGATTTTACTGGATAAAGTACTTGTTGGTACTCTGCCGGTGAGAGAAACTGCTGCCAGTATTAATGATGCATCTGAATATGTAGAACACTGTGCAAGTTCTAATTTTCTGCATTTACTTTTGATGCAGCTATAAATTCACTAATGAGTCACGCAGCACTGAACGTATTAAGGAATTACAATCGCCTACTTTGTGGTACAATAAATTACTAGACACAGAAGCTAAAAAATGTATAAATATTGTAAAAAGAAGATCGCATTCTACATACATCCGTAGATCAAGCACGAAAATTCAAATAGAAACGTAATTTTTATTACCTCAAACAACAAATAAATTATATAAAAAGAAACAATATTCCACTTTCAATGCTAATAAAATTATTAGTATTTATCGTAATTATGATTTCATATTATGACAATTTAGTATTTAATTCTTTTGTTTTTTTAATAAAAAATTCTTTAACAAAATTAAACTATTATACAATTAATTTAACGATCGTATTTTATGATTTACATACAATTATTAATAATATTTTACATAAAATTCATTTTATGTGCCAGACATTTCAATTTCGAATTCTGTTTTTATAAAAATATAGCACGTGTGAAATTAATTAATCTTTTAATGAATAAAAAAGTCCTGTCTTTACCAACGTCAATTATTTGAGAATAATTAATTCTTCATTGTTAACAATTTGAAGTAAAACAATTAGTCACTTAGATTTTCGTGCTCCATCTAATGGCATATCACTTGGACGATCGTTCATACACACAGGCAAAATTCACGATTCGACACATTGGAAGAAAAAAATAAACGACTGAACTCTACTCGGAACACTCACATTGGTAACTGTTGTTGATGCGGGTTATTGAAAGTTTGCATCTCGTCGCAGCTCTCACTACCGCTGCTTGAGGCTGTACAATCCGAATCATATGCATCCTGTAGAATCTTCAGCTTCGTCACCAGCGGTCCGGCAACCTTCTCCACTTGCACACCGTCGAGCTTAATCTGCGGTACACCAAAAACCGGGATTCGATTAGCGTTCTGGTTTGCATAATTGTCCTTTGAACCCGCACCAAAATATCGACACGAATTCCTTTGGCGCACAGCGATACTGTTGCTTTGGGCGTTACAGCTTTTTTGCACCTTCTGAAGAAACGAGCTTAGGTTGCCTGCGAGCTCAGGGAAGTTGCGAGTGTTGCCGGCCTTAGGACCAAGACTAGCTAAGTCCTGATAGAAGCACTTCTTGGCACTTTTTTGCGCAAGTTCGAGAACGTGATTTGTCTCTTCACCTATGTGCTCGCCCACTAGTCGCGATTGTATTTTGCGCAGCCTACGAAACAAAAAAGAGGTACGCCTTTCGAGATCGTGTTGTCGTTTCTCGACTTTTTCTTGATGTTGAGTTAATTCATCAAGTTTTGTGGACTGTTGACCTAGCTGTCGATGTTGCAACTGCTGATGCTGTTGTGATTGTGAGGACTGTTGATCGACAACGCCATCGGTCATATTGTCGTTACACAAACCCATAACGTCCACGTCGTTCAGAAGGTTCAAGGGAAAGGCCTCACCATCCGGAAAAATTTCCGAAACACCCTCAGGAGCTGTTTGGGATGAAGCTAAATTGCCACAACCAGCTGACAAACGATTATCAGCACCCATATTTTCTACTGATTCCGCAGCGTGTTCCATTGATTTGATTACCTATAATAAAGTGAGTTCAGAGTAATTTTAATGTCTTTTAGGAATCCTCGAAATAAATTTTTCGTCGCACAATAATTTACGAATATCATTTACATTTATAAATTTGGCTGTTGATATGCAAACATTCTTAAGAGAAACAGATAGAATATTTAATTATTATTTTAAGAAAGACAAATGTAATAAAATTTTTTTAGATTATTATACAAATCTGATTTTTTAATATATTTTATGAACTAATAAAATAAAAATGTAAATTTTTAAATCTTGTGTAGACAATATTAATATAAATCAAAAACTGTAATTGTTTTATTATAAAAACGAATGTTGTTACAACTATGTTCAATATGAGCAAAGATTTGACAAATACTTATATTAAAAATAATTTGATTAAATTGTACGCATTCTTGAAATAAAAACATAAATTTCCCTCTTATTTTTTGCAATAAAATTACCTGTAAAATTTCTTCAACATTTTGACCGATATCGCCTGTCTGTACGTTCATGTCAGTGGCGAATCCCATGATTTGCTCAAGACTCCTGTCTTCCTCATTCTGCTTTTCCTCGTTTGCTTCACCATCATGGATACCCTGCGCTTTTGCGACCTCGCCCGCAATGTCGGCAATCTCGCAAGATTCTTCGGTCTCTCCTGGACCCATTATAGATTTAAAGAAACACATGCTATCCGCTGGATCGCCCATAGATGGGTCGCTCATTATAGCGGCGCTGCTCGTCTGCGCCTCACGTGCCTCCTTTCTTGGTGCGGCAGCAATCAGGTCGGACAAACCCTCGAGACTGCTGCCGAATTTAAGGTTGATGACATCATTGATCAGATCCTTTGGGATACCATGCAAACACTGCTCGTCAATTTTTGTTGGCTGGACGTTGGCAGAGACGACAAACTGGGCCAGGACCTCGCGGTTTTCACAAACCTAGATAGTAAATATAAAGCAAATTATACATTAATTAAATCCTTGTCAAGCATAAAGTCAACTAATTATTAAAAAACGGTAGCAAAATTGTATCGAGTTTTAATTCTAAATTAATCCAGATTATTTTTATTAAATATATTCCAGTATTGACTTAATAATATTCTAATAATATATCTGTAACTACAAACCATGTCTCTTTATTGAATTGTGATTTAGAAACTGGATATGTTTAAAAATTAAATTTTTAATGTACTACTTACTATTGGTTACTATTGGTTAAATAAAACTATAGTTAATATAAATCACTATACTTACAAGAGATTAGAGGATCTGGAAAAGGAATTTAAACTAAGCTTTCAAAAATCGATTTTAGATTGAATCCAAGATATTTAGTACATTTTTAAGCTATCTTTGATTGCTTATAATTTTTAAAAGCGGAAGAAAATTTTTTTATTTAAAAAAAAAAAAAAAAAAAAAAAAAAAAAAAAAAAAAAAAAAAAAAAAAAAAAAAAAAAAAAAAAAAAAAAAAAAACATTTGAGGTGTGAAAGTTTATATCTATGAAAGAACAACGGATTTGAAAAAACTATGGGTACTGAACTTCATCAGTAGAAATAAAAAATCGATTTTTAATACTTGGTGTAAATGCCTTTTTCAGATAATCTGAACCACCATCATTAATATTAAAATATTGAATTTAATATTCTGAATTGAGCCACTAGGATATATAAGAGGCATCGGTCAAACGACATTAAAATTGCATACACAAGTTAAGAATGTTTGAGAATACCAAATCGTATGTTAAATTTGAGTGAATGATTACTAGTCCAAGGTAATCAAAGCATGAACGATGCCGTTGTTTTCTAGAATTAAAGGCCGTAAGGGCGCTTTTTGTATTTATTACGTGAGTATGTCTCAGAACAAAGAATCTTACTTGCGCCTTATGGTTTGCAATCGGCGCTTTCGAGGGATGCACTGAAGATGCACTGAGACAAACCTGCTTGGCCTGCTCGGCGGACAGAAAGCCGCCGGCCGGCAGTGCTGGGAGCAAATTCTCAGGTTTCTGAGGTCCGCCTTCCGTCAGAGCAGGGGCCATCACTGCCACTGACGCCGCCAGCGCTGACGCCTCGACATCCAGCCAGGAGGGCCGCCCAGCCGCCACGCCGCCGCCGCCGCCGCTGCCTTCGCTGCCGCTGCTGCTACTTGGCCGCCGCACCCTCCGTCCCCTGCGCGTTGTCCACCTCGGACTCACTCCCATTCATCCATCGTCCCCGTGGCACGGCTCCACCATAGCTAGTTGTAGTTGCGTTCGGCTGCCTAGCGACTTTTTCTCCTGGCCGCGTGCGGCACTCTCCGGCACCACCTGCTTAGCGAGGCTGCTCTCTTTTTGTGTAAACCTCTATTTCTCTCTTGGCTCTTTGCTGCTCAATTTTTTTTATCTGCCGGCCAAAGCTTATCTGCTTTGATAATGCGCGCGCTCGTTGCTTTGTCTTTCTCGCTCTCAGAGTTTTACTGGCATTCGTGTTCTCTTTAAAAACTTATCTGTGGAAAGAAATGAAATTCGTATCAATATAAGTCGTTCGAATGTTACGTGAAAATTGATAGAACGAAAAGATTTCTGCCTAATTCTGTCTTCTAATCAAAATTTTTGTATGACGTTTATTGTTGATTATAAAATGATTATGGAAGGTATTTAATTTTTACTTTTTGGTGAAAATTAATGAAACTAATAGTAATATATTAGAAAAGTATAATTTTTCTGAAAAGTGAAAGTTCATTACTCATTTCTACATTAATTATAAATGTTAATTAAAAAATAAAAACAAAGTTTCCTTCTTGTATAATAAATGTATAAAAAAGAGCAAAAAGATTGAAATAAGGATTGTTTTTATTTCTAGTGATGCAATTTCGGAAGAGTATTGGCTAGCTGTAGGTAGGTAGGTAGGTAGGTAGTCTTTGCAGCGGCAATAGCGCCGGTGTTTAAAAGTGCATTTGAAAATGAAATTTAAAATGCAATGATTTGCATTGATTTTCGTAAAAGGGTAACTGTGCGGCTAAGGGGAAAAGCTTTAGGGTAATTGTGGATGGAGAAGGATGAATAAAATGAAAATGAAAATAAAAATGAAAATGAAAATGAAAATGAACTGACCTGTACAGAAATCACAGCGTTTGCTCGTAACCCTTTGGATCGAAAAGTTTAGGGAGTCCTCTTCATCGAGGCATGGCCCCTTCTCTTTAGGACACTCCCAGTCTTCTCCTCCTCTTGCTCCACTTGGTCCTCCTCCTACTCAGCCACTCTCCTCGACCTTTGCAGCAGAAAAAAAACAAAAAAGCGTTAATACAGAGTAAGTTCGTGGTGCTGGCGGTGTCAAAGGTGACGACGACGACGCCTCGGCTAAAAATAATGCGGTAAACGGAAAATACAGACGCGACATTTTACGTTCTCGCGGTTTTACGTGCAAGCGCTTATTTGTCCGGTTTTTTTTCTCTCTCTGTTTTTCTGTCTGTCTTTCTTTCTTTTTTTCTTTCTCAAGCAAGAGAAAAAAGGAAAGGAGAAAAAGCAGCAGGAGCGCTGCCCGTTCGCCAGGAAATGAAAATAAAAGAAGAGCCTATATAAATCGGTGAGCGAGCATGCAGGGGGTGTGGTGGGGAGGGAGGGAGACAACTACGGCGGCGGCGGCGGCGGCGGCGGCGACGGCGGGAGAGAAAAAAGTGCCGACACACGCGCGCACGTGATAATGCGCCACCGGCGGACGTGCAAACCGGTGCAAGCGCCCAGCTACTTCGACGGGAACGCTCCGTTTCGCTGATTTTTCCAGCAATTCATTCACTTTTTTAATTTCAAGTAAATTGCCTAGTTTCGCATAAAATTAATTTGTTGTTGAAGCTGAAGTGACAAGAGCTAGAAACAGATGAACCTATAGGTACACTCCTCTCATCGATTGATCGAGAGACAGTTTAAGTGTGCCTCTAGTATTTATTTATATTGCTCATTGATTGATTGATGATGAGAAAATAAAGGAGTAATCGCTATTGACAGATATAGTAGCCTTGCTCATTTTAGGAAATCAAACTTTACTTTTTACGTAATGATAGTATAGTTTTTACGTTGTCAAGTGTATCGTGTGGCTTATATAAAAAAAAATTTAGTCTGGCTAAAATTCTAAACTCATTGCATGTCAGGATTCCGGGAGAATTAAAAACGGAGCAAATAGGCTCGATTTCTTGTGGAACAGTAATCGCAGGTGCGAAAATTGGGCAGTAACAGCAGGAGGATGACTGGAGGAGTGAGAAAAAGAGTAGACTGTGAGAGAGAGAGAGAGAGAGCGGCTCCAAAAGGAGTTGGCTCCTTTCCCTCTCAACCTTTCACTTTCATGCTGCATCGGTCAAGAGTCGAGTTTCTGTCTTTTGGAGCATCTTTTGACCAAGAACAGCTATTGAAGAGAATAGGAGTCCGAACGAAAGAGAGAGGTGCGTTGAGCGATTGGTGCGCGGGAAAAAAAAAAGCAAAAGGCTTAGGTCGCCTTCGGAAAGGAAACGAAACGAAAGAGGGAAGAAAAACACGGAGGTGCTAGCAGTACACGCGGAGAGAAAGAGAGAGAGAGAGAGAGGGGGGGGGGGAGAAAAGAGCAAGAAGGAGAAGAGGAAGAAAAAGAAGAAGCAGCAGCAACAGCGGCGGTGGCGGCGACGGGACTCACGCACACATTAGCGTTGCTGCTAGATGAGCTGTTGCATAATGACGCGCAAGCGGCGGCGGTAGTCCAGCTTGAGCCGATGGGGCTACGCTCTAGGTTCTCCTTTTCGGTGCGGCGTCCTCGAGGAGAGGCGCGTGAAATTCACACTAGCGGCACATAGACACTGAGACACAAGTAGACAGGTCAGCAAGCGTAGAGAACGAGAGTGAGAGAGAGAGAAAGAGAGAGAGAGAGAGCGCCGCGCTTGCCTGGCGTCCGAATCGATGCGTGTCGCAGCTCGCGCAGAGAGTCGCAGAGAACCAGCGCGAGCTAGCCCGACTATGCTCTCCCTCCTTCCCTCCCTTCCTCTCTCACTAGCTGTTTTAGCCAGCGCGCGCGTAGGCCACTCGCAGATAGTCGCAGCTCGCCGGACTTATTTGTATATATTATATATCGTCCGCTCGCGCTCACTCGTGCTCACCGGCCCCCCGAACTCGCTATCGACAGGAAGAAAAAAGCCACTCGTAGCTGCTATTGCTCTCTCACCGTGGGCTCGTGTGAGCGCTACGAGGAAGAAAGAAAGGAAAAAAGGCGCACCACAGCACAATGTGTGTGTGTGTGTAGTAGACTAGTAACGCGCAGAGCTCGTGAGCTCGCCCTCCAAGATCTTGTGTCTCACTTGCACTCGCGTAGCGACGGCCGCGGCGGCGGGCAGACGGCACAATGGCGCGCAGCTATAGCTATAGAGAGTATATATACAACGCGAGCCGCTGAACGCGCGCGCGTAAGCCACACACGGTATTTGCGCTTATACACACTCGGCTGCTAAGCGCGGCACTAGCACACTTTGCCCATCGAGCTGCCTTTTCCTCCTCCACGAGATGATTACATACACATGCACACACGCACAGACACAGACTGTCCACAAAAACCATAAAGAAAGAGACGCGCACACCTGCACACTCACTGCTTTTTTTTGGACTTTGCTGTTTCACTCTTGCAGTAGAGAGAGAAAGAATTGTACTGGTGAGCAAGGCACACGAGTCCGGTGCAGTAGTTGTGCCGCCAGCAGTTGCATGTATGTATTTCTAGTGAGAGAGAGAAGCAGCCTGCTGCAGCAGCCAAACAGAGCGAGAGCGAGAGAGGAGAGCGAAAATTTGCCGCGTGCTGCACGCTCGCCGCCCGGCCTGGAAAACGCGCTTCTCCCACTCTCATTTGGGCACGCTGGGCGCAATAGCAGCAGCGCTATATAGTCTGTATTCGGGGCCGCAAAACTGCCGCCGCCGCCGCTCCTCTATCTACCCGTCTCTCTCGCTCTGCTCCGAAAATTCAACATATCGCGGTCGAGCAAGCGCACACGTACGTTACGTACATATCCGCGAGCGCGCGCGTACATACACACACACACACACACACACACACACACACA